>JAGDQP010014828.1:8264-44196 GCA_022664845.1 Lepisma saccharinum | reverse complement strand
TGTAGTGTTTGTGAAGTTCGTGTGCTCCTATCTCAAGATTTCACTATGTAAGGATCCCTTTTTCTACCTTGTTTACCATCTTATATATATATATATATATCTGCTGTACACCACCTTGGTCCCTTTATTCTACCCATTGCCTACCTAAAGTGCTTCTTTCTCTCTGCTTTGAAGAGAAAATGAAGCCAGTCGTTCGAAATAACAATGACTTTTCACTCATGTAATTCATGTGGAGAGTGAAACATGTTTTACCGGAACTGTAATCGAGGAAAGCTGATCTAAAGTTCCGTTAAGAAAACAGGATTTTTATTTGTTCTATGGGAATGTGTTACTTTAAATGTTGTATTAATTTATATACTCCTTTTAAATTCAGTTTTATGATAAAAATTCTGTATTAATTTATGTACTCCTTTTAATTTCAATTTCACGATTAAATATTTGCTGGTCAGTGAAATACATCTGAAAATTTCTGTTAAGCAACCAGAATAGCAAATCTCTTTTATTCTTCCTCGTCCACCCTTAATTCTTAAATTTGCTATAAGGCGCCTCATATACAGAATTCAAGAAATTATAATGATTTTATTCTAATATTTTTTTTTCCGAAGAAATAATTCACGTTCCCTAAAACAGAGAGTATTATTTATATAAATTGAATGTCAATGTAAGATTTTCCTGAACATTTACCGTTCAACACACTAATATTGTTTTCTTAGACGATCTAACTTCCTTTAGTTGGCAGAAATTTTTATATATGTAAACCTGTGTGTGTAATATCTATAGAATGCGCTGTCACCGTTCTAATATGACAGGAGAATAAGCGGATATGGATCTAGCAATGAAATAAAGGGATATGTGCAAAATTTTATTTGTATTTTAGAGAAAATAGCATTATAAACAATATACCATGGATTACGTTGCAAAATAAGTATACGACTAAAAATGTATTGTTTACATTCTACTCATAAATTGGTGTAATACATAGCAATAGTAGTAAATAAAATACAATGTACTTAACCTTGTCTGTTCGTTACTCCACACATGATATCATCGAAGAAACGGAAGGTCGTAGAACATAAGCCTTCTTTCTTTTTTTTCTGATTAATGGCGACTGGGAATCATTAAGATTTTGCCCTTGCGCATACAATCATATAAATATTTTTTAAATGTCATTAGTTGTATTCTTTCTTCATAAGTCTCAATATTCTTATGGTATGTTGTTCTCTTTATGTAAATAATATAAAAGTTTGTATATCGGTCGCTATAAATCTTTATGTATATAGTTATTTATCAGTTGCTATAATAATATTCTGTTCAATGTTCTTCCTTAATAATTAGACCTTATGTGACCAAAAACCACACTTTAAATTTGAAAACTTGAAGGAACACCACAATTAGTTGTTAGATGAAGTATTTAGGGGGAAATAACTATTGGAATTTAACACGGAATGGACCTTAAAACTTTGAAAAATCAATAAAAGCACACAGCAAATTTGGCGTCGTAAACGCACTACAACGTCATTTTCCCGAACTCCTAGAACATAAGCATTTCTCAAAATGGCTACTAAGACTATGAGAAAAATGCTACCATAGAAGTTGCTAACAATGCTCCATATGTAACACATACAGAAATATAAAATGCCCGAATTGTTGCAAATTCTTTTCTACGCACTTTTGTAAAATATTTCCAAGAAAGAGATAGATATGAAAAGAAGAATTTGTTGCCAGGACCTGTGGCGAAAGTTTGTAATCCAGTTTCCATGGTGAGAAACGACATTGTATACTGGTCTGTGTGCACACACTCTGCCTTGGAATGAGAGCGTGATTAGGACCCCACGTTAGTAGTAACACTTTCCTTACCATTTCTCGTAATAACTGAATATACAATTTATTCTGACGTTAGTGGTGGTAGTAGTATCATTACATCATTCCAACCTGATATTACTCCATTTAAGTGATTTTGTTTTCATAAGAAAAAGAAATAAGCTTTGAAAACTCCACAGAAGAATGGTCATTGCTGTTATCCGGATCTCTCAGTTACTGATCGAGTATTCTATCCATTATATTACCTCGGCATAGTTAATTTTCTGTGCATATGGAGCATCCCTTGGTGCTGAATTCTGGTGTCGAGATCAAGACACTTTAGTACTTATTGTTAAGGAATCTTTCTGCAAGTCGTGCACTGCGAAAGAATTAGATAGTATTTCGTTTACTCTGAGACTTTGTGTGTGGTAACAGTTAAATTGAAAAATATTCAGAAAATTTGTGTATTTTTTAACTGGTCTTTGTTGTAAAGGAAATAATATCTAAATTTCTACTCTTATCAGAGCTTTCTTTAATAACAAAACCTAAATAGTGATAAAATATTTTAAACATAAGTCCTCAGAGGGCATATTTAATAAATAACTTCACCCTTAAGAACTACTAGTGTAAGGTCAAGAAACATCAAAATGCTTCTCCATAGCAGGAAGTCAATTTTGAATGAAGTCTACTGAAATTTAGAAAAGAATTCCTCTTTCGAAAATACTTGAAGCTTTTAATACATACAATTTATAAACTTAAAATTTAAACAACGAAGCTTACACGTCTAGGCAAAATAACACAGTAATACTTTTCGTCAAAATAGAAACAGTCAAAAATATGAATTCGTATTTATACAAGTTTTGTATGCGTATGATCAAACAAAGTTTTACTTTCAGTCTTGTGTCACTGCATACTCAGAAGATGTATAGTATTCAAGCAAGGTTCCAAAAAGTACACTTACTTAACAACAGTTACGAGATTACCTGAATTTATTAAAACGCTGAGCTTTGTTGAAAATAAGCAAGCAGACTGAATAACAGATTACTAATATTAGACATTTTGTCTAATTTCGAGAACTTGTACGAAGTGGCTATATCGATCCAGTTATACTATGCAGATTTAATTTAAACCATTCAAATGCTCTGCTTATCACGTAATATTAGTTCAATGTTGCCAGGTTGTGCAAGTTTAAATTTATTCATTTGACAATTTCTGACTGTAGTGTAACAAAAAATCAACACCGAGTCGAAGTACATGATAAGCAGAACATATGAAATGTTATTTTTACATCTTCATAGGATACCATATGGTAAAATATTTTAAAACTAGAAGAAATTAGCATCTGCACTTTTTGTGTAACTGAGTGCGTACTGGTCAGTTATTAGATTTTACAATAAGCTTCTCGTCTAAGTTCAGCTTGTTAATCATTAGAAGTGAGACGAATTGCAGACGTGGAAGCTCTTACAAACTTAAAGAATAGTCATCTTTCCGTTGGTAAAATAATGGCAGCCCGCAAAGAACTAACAATCAAGAACGATAATCGATTAGGCCCATAAACATACGATCTAAAAATATATTTATGGAAATCCATCCGCGCTTTTATTATGCAATGTAACACTGAACAAATGGCGCGCTAGCTAGCTTGTAAAAATTCGATCCAAAGCTTGGCCAAAAGGTAAGTAGGATCCATTTTCCCTACCAAGCGAAGTTTGAGGAAATTCTCCTTTAATATTCAAACATTAGACATAAATTAATTAAAAAGTTATAAGTAATGGTATTAGTTACTGTGTTGACGTAAAAAGAAACTGCAGATGTTAACGATTTTAAGTTGATCGAAATGTGACCAATAAATTGTATGACTTACTAACTAAAAATTCGATTGGAGGAAACCTGTGCTAGTTTGCCGACTATCAGACCTAGTTTGCCCAGAACTGTCAGTTTTGACGCTTTTAAGTTCTCATTCGGAGCAAATCCTTCACGAGACCTCTAAAGTTTCGGTTTTCTACTAAAAGTGTAAAGCTTACTTAATATCCATACAGAAACTTTAGAAATAAGAAGAGTGATATGAACATAAAGCTGCTTTTGGTGTTATTTTTAACTTAGTGTGAGTAAGGATTGAAATATAAATGAGTAATAAATAGATCTGTGTTTGCAAGAAAGAAATTTAAAAGCAATATTAAATGTTTAAGAAATGTTATCAGATAATTCATAAAAATGGTTACCTTATATTTCCTATTTATGTAATTTCACTATATAGCGTTCCTTTAGTGGGTTCTGTGGTGGTGGCGATGGTGATGGAAGTAATATTTTCTTTGGAGTTCGGGAAATACTTTAGCTGAAAAATTCGTAAAGATTAGTAATGTCATACTTTGTACACCTGGGTATATGGAAACAGCTTCCAATAGCATTTACAAATCACAGGATTTAGGAAAGTTTTTCTCTGTATTTGAAATTTGGGACTCTAAATATCATAGATTCCAGTATTTAATTTGTTAGAAAATATACATTTATTTAAGATACAGTAAAAACTGCAACAAATCAGGTTACAAGGTTTATATGTCCAACATTTTTTCGTTCTTGCATTAAGAAATGTATTTTTGTGGAGGAACAATGCCGCGTATATTTGTTATTACCTTAAAATTCTTGTAAAAGTAATGATGATGTATCCTGGTTAAGTTATGTAAAAAACTGGTCACCGTAGTTTTGACCAACTAAAATTGACAAAATGGGCTTACCGTCCCTTTGACAGAGAGAGAAAATTCTTTTTCTCAGTAATGTTTTAACGGGTGATGATATGAATCTGTCATACCTAAACATATCTTAAATGTTATATATAACAAGACACATTGAAGTTGTGTAGAAACAGGCCTTCGCTTGTTCCTATTAGCAGACATTTTCGCCTTGCTTAGAGTGATTGCAAAAGTAATGAGAATTACCAGACAGAAATAACTACAGAAAGAACGAAAGTTAATATAAGAAGAGGAGGAAAGTGTTAGGGAAAAAAGAAGAGGAGCAGGCGGCAACATAGCAGTTGAAGATAGATGATGATGCTGAAAAACTGAAAGGAACGAGTAACAAATCATATAAACACGTAGAGCAAGCAAGCTAGTGAAGAGGTTAAAGTCAGCATTACGAAAAAGGCCTTTTACTGAAGTGGAACTTGCTTATGCCTTATTGGAAAGAGTTCGTCATGTGTAAGACAGCAGAAGTGGAGCAAGTGTTTGTCAGAAGCAGAGTGACAAACGCAAATCCTCATTGATTGCTGCTTTGAGAAAAACTGTAGTGCTCTTGTACTGTGTACATATTATTGTGATATGTAATATACATTACAAGTACAGATTTGTGGGTAAACCTCATCTAAGATCAGAATTACTTTTTTTTTTTTTTTTTTTTCAGTTTCAATTGTAATGTATTTCTGTTTACCGTATTACTTTTTGAAGAATCTTAACTTTCATCTCAAGCAGCTACTACTATTTTGGGGACTATGTAGAAGTATTCCTTGTTTTTTGGCACTAATGAATGTGTGTTTTTAATTCTCAATGCCACTTTTCTAATTTTTCAGGTACACCTATTTGCATTTAATATGTCTCACCTTTCCTACTTTGCAAAATTATAATACAGTTCCGTCAAAGAAATGAAAGTAGCTCATTGTGTTCTTAATTATAATTTTAGTACGGAGAACCGGAAAGGTATAAAAATGTAGAATACTAATTTAGAATATTAACTTAACAAAACGTCTGGTGAGAATTTTATAATAACAGTTCGCTGTTCCAATGTAAAACGTGTATCATTATGTGCTGGCAGTAGATGATAAGTTATTTTCTTTCTTTACAGGTCATGTAGTGTTACATGAAGTGTGTTGATTATAGTGATTTGTCTATACTAAGTAATATTTTTAATTGAAGAATATGGATCCTAACGAGCCACGCAAAGTGCAATCTAATATTGATCATAATAGCCTTATACAAAGGCTTATAAGTAAAGCTCCCAAGGAGTATAAAAGGTCAGTGCACTGTCCAAACTTCTTTTAAGTTTATTATTTATAAACTATTCTATACGTACACCGGTGTGCATACATTTAATTGAAATGATGATTCGTACCACAAATTACACGAAGTACTTTTCAGTCTTACACCTGAGATCATCACTGGGTATTTGACAATTGTTCTTTATATATATATATAATGTGTGTGTGTATATACACACACGTACACGTGTACGTGTACATAGTAAAGAAAGAAACGTTTACATGAAATTATAAAGTATTTGTTAAAGCACTACAGCCTCCATGTTTCGGAATTACTATTCGGCAGTTTATAGTTTTGCCCGAGACAGAAGATAATCATAATCTCAGGAATGAGACCGAAAAATACTTCGTGCAATTTGTATTAAAAATAATCATCTGAATTAGAGGACTATACGTGAAGTATAGAATATTTTACAGTTTTTGTGTGCAAGAAAATGCAGTTATTTAATTATTTACAGCTTGCCGCATAATGAAAGAGTTAGTTATGATACCATTACCATATGATACATTTATGGTAATTGAGGTACATTTATGATACCTCAATTGCCATAAATGTATGATAATTGAAGCATGATGTTCCATAACGTTGGAAATACCATACCATCATTTATGGTAATCGAGGTATCCTTCTCAGTTTTTATCTTAAAATTCAACTTCAGGTATTGTAGTTACAGTTAGTACAGAGATACATAGTAGTTACGGCTTTCAAATCACTAAGATTAAGTAATGTTAATTGAATATGTTGCTATTATCCAACATAGCAAAATATCGTCCCAGGAATATCTGACGGATCTCCTGGCAGGATATCGGGACGTCCGTAGGACGTCCTGTTTAAGTCCCGTTTACATTCATGGGACGTATAGTTATAATTAATCCTTCGTATAACTATACGAAGGCATATCCTTTGTATAGTTATAATTAATTAAATAATAATAATAGTAAGGTCAATTTAATTTATAGAAATTCCAGGTAGGTAATCCCGCACGGCTTTCCGGGGAACATCCAGGGGACCTCCATACGGGATGAACCGTTTGTATTGCCCACAGAGTTATCCCACGGACGTCCTTAGGACATCGCTATGGGAGCTTGAGAAATCTGACGTTAATGGGATCTAAATGGGACGTCCCAGGGATGTACTCTGCTATGTGGGATATTTTCAAATTACGTTATTATTTCTCTTATCGATTTAGAATCAATTACTGTATGACCTATCCCAGTACCTAAATGCTAAGTTTGGTGCGGATAAATACAATGTTATGGAAGCAACTTGAAATATAGAATTTTTAAATTTGATTAGCAATCACTGACAACTGTTGCCTCTGCGGCTCCCAGAGTGCTTGTATGGTATTTTCCAGTACCTAATGCACAAGTATGCCAAACTTGATGTAAACCAATGCGGATATGTCAGATATATTTTGAAAAATTGTATTTTTAAATAGGATGGCAACATTGAAAGCTCTTTTGACTCGGAATAGCTCTACGAACTGCCTCAGTGCTAAGGAAATTGATTTAAACCAATGCACACATGTAGATTTGTATAAGTAACAACATAGACCTCATAATAGATAGACTTAGCACGCTTCCTCATTTCTCGCTGCGCTAAAACTAATGGGTTTTTTGTTCAGAGCACGTGATTTTGAATTCATCCGCTAGGTAGTTCTACCATAGTCCTCATATATGTCGTCTATGACGACATACATGAGGACTATGGTCTATGTCAAAGCTACCTAGCGGATGAATCCAAAATCACGTGCTCTGAACAAAAAACCCGCTAGTTTTAGCGCAGCAAGAAAGGGGGAAGCGTAATAAATCTATCTATTATGAGGTCTGTGGTAACATACGTATAAACTATCAATTTTATTACATATAGACAGACATGAGCAGTATCGCTATATAAAAATTGGTATCGTGGCAAATAATCGATACTTCGGGAAAAAAGTATCGGTATCGACGTACTCGATATTTTTAAACGGTATCGAGTATCGGAATAAGCCATACTTTGTACAATACTTCGTGAGCAAGTCAGTCCAGTCGTTGAGAGAAGGATCCAGGAAAAGGTATACGTCGAAATCTAGATGTCATTCGTGAATGTTGTGAATTGTGACATGTTCTGGCAATATCGATCGAAATGATGTCATAATTTTATCTTTATATATTTTTTCTCCCTTAGTTCGTTATACTATTTGAGAATTTCGTCTCTCCCAACTAAATACTGCTTCACCCCCTTTCTGTTAAATCTCATGCTACTGCTATGTATGTGACTGCTGCGCTGTACTGTGTATGTTGTACTGTTACTCAATTTTTAGCTTTGTAATATTTTAATAATCGGATGTAATTGATCTCTTTACAGTCCTCCGGGTGCAATTCCATTCCACCTTCCACACAGCAGAATTTCACACAAGAGAGAAGCGAGAAGAAGAGATACTTTTGATCCTGTGGTAAGATAATTAAAATTAATCATTGCTGAATTTAGAAAACAGATTTAATTTCATTAATACTTAACTGCATATCAATTGATACCTTCCGCACAATTTTTGTTTTCCGTTCTTCGTAGATAATATTTGAGTTTGAATCTTTAACGTGAAGCAGTAGTCAAATTTAGGTATTAATATTTCTTTACCCAATGATTTGATTCTTTGATTATTAGGTAGTCGGGATCAATTTTTCAGTGAATGATAGACTAGGAAATGGGAGAGAGAAATAGTAAGAAGCTAGGAGGAAGCAAGGCAGCTGTAGTTGACTGCGGCGGACGGCAGAAAAGTATTCATTTTAACAATTGTAAGTGAAGTATAATTTTTCTTTATTTCACAGATATACATCCCAGAGGATTTTTTTCCTTAGAAGTAACGGTCATTAAATTCGATATTTCCATGATTAAGTTACAAGCAGGTTATTTCTAAGAAAAGGCCCCTTGAGGTCTGCCCTTATCTACCTTCACAATGCCATGCGTTATGTTGAAGTTCCTATTAAGTCTTCTTTTTTGAAAGATCAGAATGATCCCCTGATATTCCTAATAATGTATGAAAATCTATGTTAAACTGTAGACTTTTTCAGCCGCCCGCCATAGTTAATTACGGTTTGGGAAAGGGTAGCTGAGAAACGAGGAAAGATAGCCACGAGGAGAACGGTCAAAGTACGCTATTGATATAGTAGCTCCAGCGTGACTGAGCTCAACTTCAATTATGTTACGTTCATTTAGGTTAGGCACAGTTAGTTTTGATAAAGTTAGATAAGTGTTTATATGATTTCCGTAAAGGAGGTTGAAACACGTTAGAATACGTTACATTAAGTTGGATAAAGCAAGTCAAAGTAATTATGTGTGACTTAATTTAAGCTATTTATATGTAAATGAAAGTATTTAAGAAGGTTAATTGACAAGGATTCATACTTGTACTTACAAAAGTCTATACATTTGTTTCTAAAATTTTACCTGTCAAGTTCAAATATATTTTACGTGTATACATCTGGACTGTAAACAGAAATATTAGGTTTGGTCTTGCTAGTAAGTTTATTAGGTTTCAGTGTGTGTTTCGGTGTGTGCATGATGAGATTGGAAATGCATACCAAGTCCAGTTAGTGTTTTGTCAAAGCGATGCAACACAAATTTGATGTCACTTTATGAAATAGATGGCTTGCAAAAATGACTTGCATTTTTGCAGATATATTTAAATTAAAAGACATTCATTTATGAATGAAGAATAGTGTTGAAATGAAATATGATATTAATTGAAACATAATATTCGTTATTGAGATTTTATGAAGATACTTTCAAGTCAACATTTCATATTGTAACATAATCTGACTAAGCTATGTACTGAATAATGATATGTAAAAGCTAAATGTTTGTACTTGTAAAAAACTTGAAGGGGATGTCTATTTGGATATCTTGAATAAACTTCTCGTTATTGAACCTTTACTTCGATTTTCTTCTCAGCTGACTTTTATGTTGTGTCTTGCTAGAGTGGTTTACTACTCTAGATATCAAGGGCTAGTAATTGAGAGTAGCCACACCCGTTGTGCATCAAGCCTTGGTACTTACAAATAGGCACCTCAATTCAATTATCGCTGAGCTTATGACGTCATCGGGAAGAATCTACGAAAGAGACCCTGAGATCTTCATAGTAAAAGCTATCTCATGCTCAGAATATTAACGTTGGGTAAATAGTAAATGTACATGTACATTGATTAATAATCTGCAGCAACGTTCATTACAGTAATTGATACTCATGTATTACATAAAATGGCACCCAGCGTGGGGCTTCCGATTAGAAAGCGACAGCGATCATGAGAATAGTAGAGCTCGTTTTAGAAAGGAAAGGTTACAATCTACTGGAAATGGAGATGTATTAGATGAAGGTGATGCGGCGAGAAATGGAAACATAGCTACACATTCTGCTCAAGAAGAGGTACCTAGGAATAGGAAAGAGGAAAAGAAACGACCTACTGGGGTGAGCAATACTGAATTATTGAAACCTACACAACAATATGGAGATCGTGAAATTTGCAGAAATGTTGGATTTGTTTATGAAGCAATGTGGTGACGATAAATTTGATTTAATAAAATATACTGGTACACTCCGGGACAAAAGTAAAACAGCTAAAATTGTGGAGGTAATTTTAAGTGTAATAAAACAAATGGAAGAAAGAGAAAGAAACGAGGAAGTAAGGAAGGAGAAAGAAAAGGAAGAGGAAAGATTGAGAAAGGAAGAAAAGGACGAAAGTAAGATAAGAAAGTAGGAAACAGAAGAGAAAGTACCAAATACAGAAATATAAGTTATGAATAGAAAAGTTGAAGATCAAATGGTTTTGTTAAATGAAGTAAAATGAAATATCGCAGCACTGATGGAGAAAGTTGAGGAGCTAAGTTTACAGATGAGTTCTATTCATTTTCATTGCGAAGATATTAAAGAGAATTATCAAACCAAAGAATGTGGGCATCAAAACATGGTTCAGATGTTATTAAAACATCCAGTTTCTACAGAGGAAATTAGCATAATGTCTAATGAACAACTCAAACAACTTATAAACATAATAATATTTTCGAAAGATAAAGTAAAAACATTGAATGCCAGTTCGAAAGTTAAAAAAAAAAGTGGGTTATTAGTTAATGTTAAGGAAAATGTGTTTAGAAATAAACATACGATAACTTAGCCAGGTAGTGTTATTCGAGTTAATAGAAAGAATTACGTAACAGAGGATAAGGAAGTAATTAGAAAGAAAATAAACCAACATGGACGCATCACTGTTAAATGGTTTATAATAAAGAACTATTATAAGCAAATTCATTGTATGGCGAGAGATTTATTGAACATTGACAGTACATTAACTGATGTACTTATTTTTAAAACCCTTCCAACAATATATGAAGGATATATAAAGGAGAAATTGGCAATCAGACGTCCGAAAAATACTTTACAACTAAGCAAGTCTGTTCAGAAGGTTGAGAAAGAATATAAAAGAAGAATTTGGGAGAAAATTATAGAAGCTAGAAAGGCAAATATGTCATCTTTAATTGAATCTTGTGAATCGAAAAGTCAGGCATCTGGTTCTAGAAGCTGGAGTGAGAAACTGAATGCTAATAATGAAGGTGGCGTACAAGAAAATCAAGTAATGAGGAATGGTGGTATAAGAAGAAGAAATGAACGATGTTCTATGACAGAAGATTCGGTCATTGAATTAAATGATTCGATTTCTACAGTAAGTGGATCTGAATATAAGTCAATAGATTTTCTAGGTAATTTATCTCAGTCATCTGTAAGTTCTGCGGACACTGTCAAAGAAAATTGGCTAGGTGGCGAAAGTAAAGAAAAGTGTTCACCTCGAGTGCAAGATGGAAAAGATAATTAACTAACTAAAATAAATCAGGAAACTTCGGGGAGTAAAGTATATGATAGAATGGAATAGCTAACATTGAAATCAAGATGTCAGGGAGTTAGTATTGAGAGTAAACAGAGAAATGTATTGAATGAAAATGGGTTTTGTGAACATGAACAAGGAACATCAGGTTTCCAAGAGACGTTGAATAACAAGAAAGGACACACTGATAAAGATAGCAAACAACTGAATGAAGTTTGTTCAGGGTCACAAGATGTAGATAGAGAATTTCAACTTGGAAAGAAACTTTTGAGTTGAGATTGAAGAAAATTCAACAGCTGTGAAGGAAGTTAATATTCAGGACGTTGTTAACAGAGATAACGCAAATATAATTCGTGAGAAAAGAAAAGAGAATCAACAAGAGGATTATGGCAGTTTACTTAGATGTATAGCAAGGCCCAAGTTAACTTTAAAGACAGAAAAATCCGAAAATCAAAGAACATATGCTTTAAAGCGATAAAGATTGTTGAAAAATAGAATTTAGACAAAACGGTGTACGAACATTTATATATATATATATATTATTGTCTAATATGTTTTGTATAACGTTCGATACTTTCCTATTCTAAGGTCTTGCTTAATCCTGTTCTTGGAGGCCCCTGAAGCTGTCCCTGCCTTGAGATCCGGATGAGGGACTAGTTTACCTCCGGAATATTTTACTCCGGCAGAATCCATGAACCATCTGTTATATTTCTTGACATGATTTAGCGGTCTAGAGTTGTCAGCTCTACGACCTCGCAGTAAAGGCGAATATTCAAGATGTCGTCCTCTGCCCATCTCTTAGCCTTGCCGATATTATTCATCTTCAGCCTCAGGTTGGTAATGGTGAAGCTGCTTCCCCTCACCATGATATTTTTGTTCGGGGCTATCTTCCCCTAGCCTTTGGAGATCCCTCTACTAACTGCAAGGGCAGGAATACATCGAACTCTTTATAGGGTCAAGTCGAGATACTTCATCATCATACTATAGAAATAAAGTAACAACTAATACATTATGTATTCAAACAAAAATATAACACAAATAATAATAACAAAATAATTTTAAAAAGAATTTGTATTGGAATGATAAACATTATAAATTGTATACACTAACCTGTGGTTTCCGCATTTTAAAGTATCGATATTAAAAATATTTAAATAAATACTCAATGTAAGGAAAACAATCTTTACTAGTTCTTTAAAAATCTATATTATCTTAACTTTTGAACTAATTTATGCCTAAATATTTTTACCTCTGTCTGTTTACTCACGCTATATGTAGAATGATTGTGTTCACTGATATTCAATATTTAAAATGAAAGTTGTGAAAAATAAGCTTTTATGTAATTTATTATATTTTGTGCGAATTTTTACGATGTATGCAAAGAGCGCGCGCACACACACACACACACAAAGCAGCGCGGCTCTCTATATAATTTTCAAACTTCTACATAATACATTTACTATTAAACAGTTTGAAGAAAACTGGGACTTTAAATAACCTGTTTTACCTATAACGCAAAACTCTCAAAGAAAAGTCACGGGTAAGTACCAAAATCAGAGTAAAAATTCTATTTCAAATTCAGAGTCAGTGCATAAGATATCCAGTGGAAACAAAAGAAAAAAATGTTTTCATTCTATACATTGTTACTTGAAGAATGAAATCTAAACTCCTTGTACTGGTGCTCACACTCTTGTCAATTTAGAAAACAAGCACCTTATCTATTCAAATACATTAATCCTCAATAATGAATTTCTTTTTTCTTTTTCTGTTGTTTACCCACATTTAATTGTTCTGTCTGCCAACAAAATATATTTTTATATACAACCATAGTTATGTTAAAATCAAGTTAACTCATGTTTCAAACAATGAAATTCAATCAAAGTATAAAAAATGCCGTCTCTAAGAAACAGATGAGCGAATAATTGAGAGATTTTATTCCTTTTCGGCAGGCCTGCAGGCTGAGGTAGATCTCGGAGTTTTTTTTTTTTTTAAAAAATTCAAACCTCGCCTTATATGAGCGCTATCGAGAAACTAGTTATTGATTTATAGTTTAATCATCAAGAGCTTTTTAACGATACCCCACAAGACGTGGTTTTAAAAATTTCGAATTTCCACCCCCACTCGTTGATGTCACCGTAAACTTCATAGGGAGTACTATAATTTATGCAGACAAAGTTTCCCTCTAGACTCCAAAGGGGCTGATATATTTTTTTTCAAAATTTCAACCCTCTCCCCCGACCACCCTCTTGATCCGATTTTGCTCATTAACGAACTTAGCTGAGCTATTAAGCCTAGAAACAACATATTAAAATTTGGTTCAAATATCTTCAAAATTATGGCCCCTAGCGTGTTAATATATATATATATATATATATATATATATATATATATATATAAAATGTAGCCTCCTCCTACCGGGAATCGAGGAGGTTGAGTATCATCCTGGCATTCGCCTGGTGCGAATGAGAAATTGAATACGAATACAGGGTGTACTCCGGGGGTTATTTAGTAGCTACAGAAAGGCAAACAATAAAAGGGGTGACACTAGGCATAGAGAAATGATAAAATAACGAGTTCTACAAAAATAGGGGATTTATTGTCCTTTCACAAATTACGGGCTTAATCATAGCAGACGGTCAGAATAGATCCCACCAACGACCATGAATAACTAATCCCAGACATTCTAATCAGAACTTCACTTACCCAATAATCCAGGCCAGACGAGAAGGGGTCTTCGCTCCAACGGCGAACTTCCAATCCCAAGGAGGAACGTCTTCCGCAACTAACTGGCCTGCTAGTTCACGATGAAGCCCAGACATAGAACCTCCAAATCAATGAATGGCCCAATGGTAGCCCAGGGCCCGCAGGTTGGCAGACCCAGATGGATAGACCGACGGGCAGAATGACCTGCCTAGATAAAAAGGCTCGTCTGCGATAAAATTCGATGTAGCGCTGCTACTGTCGTAGTTTACCCTCACTCTCTGAGTTCTCTCTTCCTCCTGTTCCTCTCTTGCCTCCGTATTTATGTCCGCCCAAGATTTGTTGGAATTTCTTCCTGGTTGGAGCGATTAACTGTGTTGTGACAATGCAAATTGTTTCCCGTCTGGTTATTTCAGTGGCGTTCTCAAAGTGTGTTATTCCTCTGTCCACAATAAATATATACATATATATCGTACCGTTCTCAATAGGTAGATCTTTCTTCGAAATCTACCTAAAAATGACGTCTTCAAGAAACAGATGACCGAATAATTGACTAAGAAAGGAAGTAAGCGAATAGCAAAGGTAACAAAAAAATGAAAAGCACGTCTCTAAAATCCAATTCTAATAAACGTAACATATCAAACAAAAATGTTTTCAACAGGGTTCCCACTCACCTGGAAAACCTGGAATAGTCAGGAAATCCAGCTTAGCACTAAAAAGTCCTGGAAAAGTCAGGGAAATTCACGAAAAAATGTCTGAAAACCTGGAAAAGTCAGGGAATTTGATAGCTTGTTGTTTGAAGTTCATTTAGCTCCAGCAGGCATTTAATATTAGATCGTTTTTGAAATTACTTGGAGGCTGATGTGCCAACCATGAAGCAATTTGAGAAAAGGATACAGTGAAATATTTTGATATATCTTTATTTTCATGCAACTATGATCTTTATTTTTCCATGGAATTATGATATATATACAAAATGGGGTACCTGGAAATTTCTGAGTAGTGAGCTGGAAAACCTGGTAAAGTCAGGGAATTTGATCTCGGCAAATGAGTTTGAACCCTGTTCAAGCAATTCTCCGTATTTGTCAAAAACAATCTCTCTCTCTCTCTCTCTCTCTCTCTCTGTCAGACAACCCAAGTACGAGGTCTTCAATAAATTTCCAGCATTCAAGGACAAGAGAAAATCATAGAAGAGTACCACTTCAACAATGGTACCAACGCTGTAGCAAGTGGTTAAATAGTAGATGTAGAACACTGTTGTAGAAGTAATACATGCAGGAGCAATATACAATAAAATAATAATAATAAAAAAAAAGATATAAGAGAAGAACCAGGTTCCTGTAACAAACAATTATCACCCAACGAGCATTTGAAAAATCACGTGGAAGCTGCTGCTCATAGACCACAGAAAAGACGAAAGATGTTTATCAAGAGAATATGAAAACTACTAAGATATTTAAATCCCATACATATATAATGTCAACAAATATGTTAATGGTTATTAGAGGACGGACTCTATTAGATGTCATGGGAGATCTTTCTCTTCTACCAACATTCTGCTCACATCAGTTTGAAGACCAAGAGATTCCCTTCACTTTGAAGATCAAGAGATTCCCTTCACATTTTTTGAGAATCTCCAACTCTACTTTATCCTAACAGAAAATACATTTGGTTTTGATGGAATGGACACTCATAAAAGAAGAATATACATGCCTGTCACACAAGATATGAAGAATTTCGTTGGATTCACTATTCTGAACTATGGCCCTGTCTCGTTACTTACACTTGTTGAGTGGACTACAGACAAAAGGAGGATAGCTGTAAAAATCCACCCAGTCACCCGAGATAGAGACCATATTAAAGACTTGTGTCATTGGGCGGCATTCATCTTAAATTTTGATATACAAACCAACTTCTCAGATGGGAAGTTGCCAGGAAGTTGCCTCTTTTTCGCAACTGGGCAAACTTATTTACAATGAAAGAACACCAAAGAAGAATGCAGAGAACACACAAATAGTATCTTCAAGCAAAGTACGTCACCGGAAATTGTCTGTACACAACTGATTTCCATCTTGTATAAAATGGATTTTTCGAAAATGTGCAACAATTGTTTCCTCTACAAGGAGACAAAAGCGTCACAACCAACCAAAACAGGAAGAAAGTTTCTTGAAAAACTCTCAGAATGATGATTTAAGAAATGATTTCGTAGTTGCTGCTCATACACCACGGAAAAGACGAAAGATGCTTATCAAGGGAATACGAAAAGAATTACTAAGATATTCACATGTTCATGCATATATAATGTCAATAAAAGTCTTAATGGTTATTAGAGGACGGACTTTCTTAGATGTCATGGGAGATCTTTCTCTTCTACCAACATTCTGCTCACATCAGTTCGAAGACCAAGATATTCCCTTTACATTTTCTGAGAATCTTAAACTCTACTTTGGCCTAAGAGAAAATACATTTGTTTTTGATGGAATGGACACTCATAAAAGAAGAATATACATGCCTGTCGCACAAAGATATGAAGAATTTCGTTGGATGCACTATTCTGAACTATGGCCTTGTCTCATTACTGACGCTTGTTGAGTGGACTACAGACAAAAGGATAGCTGTAAAAATCCACCCAGTCACCCGACATAGAGACCACATTAAAGACTTGACCAAAGTACATTACCGGAAATTATCTGGACAATGAGCTTCTATTCCCTGTCAGGTGGATTAGTCGGAGATACCGAAGAAACTCAAAGATCCGAAGAATGATTAATTAAATAAAATAAATGGATAGAAACACGAGAGCACAGTCACTATGCTTAGAGAACTGCAAAATATGATGCTGCGATCAACATCATCACACTGTAGCAGTTCAGAGGGAGATACAAATGTCATCTTTAATATAACAACCAGTGCTATGTAATCTCCCAACATGTCTCGCAGAAGTTTATCATCTCGTTCTAAGGGAGATTTTTTTTTTTTTTTTGTATTTAATTTTGGGAGTTTTCAACATTTGAATTTTGAATTTCTTTTTAAATTAACCATGAAGTGAGTAGAAATTGACCGTTTGTATGAGAAACATTAATAGCAGTAGTAGATATTGTATGAGAAACATTAGTAGTTGTAGTAGATATTAATACAGTAGTAATAAAATCATTCCACTAGATTTTCATTACTTATTATTAACAAAAGTTAATTTTATCAAGTCAAACAGTGGTACTCGTCGAAATTCTTTCGAAAATAATAATCACTTATAAATACGAACATTATATTTATTTTGAAATTTTAATTTTACCCATAATAAAAGTACGGTATTAATTGAAGAACTTAATAGAACTTATCTTGCAGAATTTATGTCTATATCCCTTCCGTTTATAACATATTTTATATTTATTTTTTTAATGGGAGTGTATTGTATTTCTGTTAAGTGGATTAAAGTGTAATCTTCATCACACCGTCCAGTGAACTTGAAGCACGATTAAAACTAGAACTTGAAGAAAGTCATGATGCGCTGAAGACTAAACGAATGCTTCGACTACCGTGCTCCAATACGCTTTTCTCTTGACCGGTGATAATCAAATGATGATCATACTACAACAGCTGTTTTCGAAATGTGCTCAGCGACCTTTCGGGTGGAAAAATTTTCGTGTCACCACTAAGTTTAACCGTAGGAAGTCTAAGGTGAGAGACTCACTTGGTCTCTTGTCATAAAATTTTCCCATCTACGTATTTATCCATCCTCGTCAATCCTGAGCCTTTAATTTGATCGCTCAAGCGGCTGTATCATTTTTTCGATTATTTTGCTGAGAGCTGTTTTTACTGTTTTTAATCCCGAGTGTAGTTTAAAGGAGCCATGTCTTATTCCCGAGAATATATGTACGTCACTTGGGTCATCGTAGTTGGCACCACTGTTGTACAGTGGCGAGAATTCACTTTAAACAAAACGGTAGCCCGGCTAATGTAAGTAAGATACATTTTAAACAGTTTATTTTGCAGTATCCGGATAGGAATTATTCTCCCCGTTGCTTTGAGATATATTGCAGAATAAAATTCATTGTAAGAAACTATTAGAAAACATAACCATAAATGTACCCACTCATTTTTTGTTTAGAAGGTAGAAGCCCTTAAGTATACTAAATCCCTTTAATGGAGTATTAGAAAGAATGATAGAAAACTACAATGTACCTTGTGATAGCTAGTGTCTTAACTGATTATCTGTTCATCTGCAACTGCATTAATTTTATTGTATTATTTTTATTTACATTGTATTATTTTGTTTTTATTTACACTTTGTCTACTATATTATACTTTATTCATTTATATAACGGACGCTTTTTGCGCAACGAATCATTATTTAAAAAAATAGTTATTTAATATATTAAACATGTACCTTCGTATATCACTCTGTACTATATAGTGGAGTGGTATAGAATAATGAATACCTATGATTTCAATACTTATAATCTATCGCCAGTATTGATTATTAGAACAGCCATTAAGGTATTGATAATTCTCTTAAGTTATGCTTTTTAGTTCGGTTCAGAAGTTACAATCAATGCAACTGTGTATACGATTTCGCAGTATTTTAATATTTTTATTAATGCACTATGCTTTTATTTTAATGTCTAATCAATCTTCTTGCAGCGTATGTTTTCAACTGTGTCATTGTGATTGTCACAAATGTAGGATTTTATAATTGTAAAATGAATTATATATTGTAGGCTATATTGTGCGATATAGGCCATAGTGCTATTCGTAGCACGTTAGTAAACTTCCATTCTTTCATTAATTATTTATTATTATTATTTCTCCTTCTTAAAGCCTGGATTTCAAGATCAGCAATTAGCCACTCTTCAACCTTCTAAACCAAAGATATTTAAGAAGGAAGAACCTACTCCAGAAAAGGAGAAAGAAGTCGAAGAAGACCAGGAACAGAGGGACTTAGTTGAGTTGTCTTCGGCAATAAGTAAGTTTACGTGAAGAGATTTTTGTTTTGTTCTTTTTGTAGAGTTTTAGGCAGAGGAAGAAAATTTTACGTTTTACATTAATGTGTGCTACACGCTTAGCCCAAGTGTGAGCAGATACATCCTCCAGAAAACGGAGCTCAAAGGTAACACACAGAGTCTCTATTCTAGGTAACATCCACGGCTACCTGCTGGAACTGACGAAAATCCTGAAAAATCTCGGTCAGTACGTCCGTCGAGATCAACAAACAACATTGTTTTGCAACAGAAGTTTATAGTCAGTGATTAGTACTTTTTTCCCGCACCTCTTCCAGTGCTACTTTCCACAATGATATCTCGAATATATTTATAAATGTTGTATTTACGTACTAACCACCACAGGTAAAAAATACATACTGACATACATGAATGCAATACAAAAAGCCTTCCTCGTTCATTCTAGAAAAACAATAAAGTAATAATAAAAAGTCGAATTTGAGTGGTTGTTTAAGAGATGAGATAATCAGATAGAAAGTATCGCTTGATAAGTTTTAAAAACCAATCTATTAATTTTTAAATAGACATTATGTGCACGGAAAATGCTTTTTTATTACATGTAATAATACCTAAAGCAACTTAGATATACGAGTCAACGAACACGAAAAAGATGCGAAAAAGATGATTTCGGTTTGTTAAGGCACAGTTTGTCACAACGGATAACACATTATTGAATCATCACGAGTATTACGCAAAGCCTAATACGTTCATTGATAGATCAGTTGAAGATACCTGTTACATTATAATATCCAGGAAATCTCTAAATACTGACATAATTTAAATAAAAGTTGGTTCTCCTTCCTCGATTCAATCATTAGCAATACATAGTATTATTCAGCGCACTAGTACATATATAATGATACAAACATTTTACCCTCACAAACCATTTACAATTCAGCACAATATGCAACTACATAAATTCCAACAATTTACTCGTAGTAGCTTTAAGGTTTATAACTGTACTTTCTCCCTTACAAATGGTCGACCTTACACTTCCAAAGAGATAGTCACTTTTATCAGAGCACCATCTTCTCACTCTCAATACTTGTCAACACTGTATCGATTTAAACATAGCGCCATAAACCTTTGTTTTCTCACTTTCTTGCATATTATTTCTATCATTACTTTCTGTACATAGTTTTTTAAATACATCTGCGTCAAGAAGTGTTTGTAACTCGTTGTCTACGCTCCATGATATCGCAGAGAAACTTTGAGAAAACATGAACAAATGAAGTTGTGTTTTTCACTAAACCCCTTAAACTACCTTTAAGAACAGAGCCGGCATACAAAGTTAGCCACTCCTGCACTCCTTTTGGGGTTTATCATCGTTGAAGAACCGATGATCAGCAAGAAACTTCTTCAGATGCTGGAGCATATAAACGTCACTTAGCGCTACTTCTAGACTGTAGAGAAATGCAAGGAAAGCGATGAAACTGGCAATCATTTTTGTTAGTAAAGTTTCGCTTTGACCATTTGCAACGATTCATTCACCATAGATGACTTGGCCTTGTCATACACGTTCTCACAACCATCGTTGGATTTTATTACCTAGTTCCTCACCACTCATGGGATTTTGACCGTAGACTTTACAGATGGCACCGTTGTATGAAGAGCGTATACAAAAACTGTTACCCATTATGATAAATATCTCACTAATAGTGGAAACTATTTAGAAAATTAGTTTAAAGTTTTGTTGTATTATTTAATTAAATACTTTATCATCTCCTTAATTGTACTTTTGTGTAAGACATTGCCAACTTTCTTCTCTTATAATATATTATAAGTGGTTACTGAAGACGAGATAAATTTAGGTCAGACATTAGCATTAAAATAATAATAAAACCCATCATCCGAATGACAATATTTTTCACAGTGGAATAGGTGAACGGTCTTATCCGATATTTATAAAACAGAAACAAACGGAAGAAAAGGGAAATTTGGAAAATATGAAAAATAAAAAAGCAAATTTCCATCTTAGACAATGAAATTGAAAAGTGTTCGAAGAAAATCAGATGACGTCTTTATAAAATGTATCATAATTAATTCTTCATGACTATTTTATCCTTTTTCTCTTTTTCAAGGTAAAAGTTATTTAGTAAATGCAACAATTAGCCTTTTGGTTTCATCTCTGAGGACTTGATATATCTTTATGCATTCGCAATGATCCCAGAATATTCATAAAATAATGATACCCTGATATTAGCTTGAAGCTGACATATTAGAAAAATGGACCCATACATGTTTACTCACGATTTTCTTCCGCAGTTATCTGAAAAATAGTTGATCCTATATATATATATATATATATATAAAACTAGTACAAAGGAAAGCCGGGAAGACAATTTAAGGTAAATTTAAGACAAATGAAGGAGAAAAAAGGATAATACTTAGTTTACTTTCGCATTAGATCACACATATTCACATATACACTTAAAAAAAGTCACTATATTTCGTGTATTCACACTTTTTCAAGTATAGAGGAAGAGAGCGAAGTTCACGTGTTCACAAAGTACAAGTTTGAAGAGACAGTGATATATATATATGAATTTATAGACTAGGGCTTATAACTCTTACATACCGCGCAGTGTGCACTGTATTTATAACTTTCTTCTGCTGTAACTGATAAGTACACTAAACAGCCGACAAGTTAGCGTGCGCGTGGTGACGAAGTGGGGTACAGGGAGTATGTTTCCATTTTCTTTTAGACGAGTCCACTGCTCAAAAATTTTCATCTCCCCGACCCAAGCGAAATTTTAGGATTTTCAGACGTATGAAAACTGTAACATCGGTATCATTCTGAGATTCAGACATTGTAGGTCCGGTGCTGCTATGATTTTTTATAGTACGTTTTTGTTTCGTGTATAACTATGTCATTTTTTCGATAATGGCTTCAGTGCGAAAAAATGGACAAACTATTCATAGTGAAACCAGGGAAGTTATCATGCGTAATACGTATGTATGTAGAACAAATTGTAACTAATGTTCAAAAAGTAGTTGTATGTTCAATTGTAACTAATGCTCTTTTTTGGAGCGAACAAATTCTCTTAGCAAGAGCGAAATCTTTTAAAAGTGCACTTAACCTAATGCAGTTAATTTACACACATAATTGGAAAAATTATACCTCGAAAGCAGGCTTTGAAAAGCCCTATGTAATGGGTTGCATACAGGCACGTATCTAGAAGTTGGTTTTAAGTCTATTGAGAGACATTCACATAATTTCCGAGGGAATCCAACATGTGTCTGGGTATGAAATGTGAATTGCATTTGAAATTATATAAACCTCTGAATTTCGGGGGTCTGACACGTTTCAGGCTGCATATGCAGCGGGAAACCTACAACTGTGCTAAATTTCGATTAGAAATGCTTCAAATTAGTCCAAGGAAATTTAAGCAATTACTACTGGGATAGGTAGTCACAAATTACAGTAGCCTCCTCGCAGAAAGACGGAGGTTTCTATGAAATTGGACTACGATGCAGGAGGAAAAGAGTTGTTTTAGTTAATTTAATTTAATTGATGTATGAATTTAGGCATATATTGCTCCAGCTGAGATATAGTAGGGAACATGCTGCGGGAAGGAGTCGGCCAAGGCCTAAGTTGAAGTACCATCCCGGCATTTTGCCTGGTGTGACTGAGTAAAAGCCTGGAAAGACCTCATTCCTGGCTGAAATCAAACCCACGATCGAATAGGAAGACTTAAAACTTTTCATTTTTTATCTGTATAGGTTTTTTTTTAAAGTTATAGGACATTACTGTAATTTTATTACCATAGTAAAAAGAAAAGAAGGCAACGGCCAGGGCCTAGTTCTCGATACCATCCCGGCATTCAGCTCTTAAGACTGAAGGAAAGTCCAGAACGCGTCAGGATATTCGACTTGAGCATAACTCGGAAGGTTCCTCGCCTTCCGACTGCTTATCCGAAGTCAACGATCATAACCACTAGACCATGGAAGCTGGATCTAATTGATTGAATTGTTTTTAAAATCCTGAATAAACTGTTTAGCTTCTAAGAACGGAGCCTACAATTTTTGGTAAAGTGGACTGGGAACCATTTCGTTCAATGGACTCTTATGCTCAGCCTTTTATTTAAGGCCTTTAGGCATTTCTAGTTCAGGCCAGGAAAGGTAGGGGATTGTATGGGGAAGTAAGCGGCCAGTGTATTAAGGTACTACTCGGCATTCGTCTGATGAAACTGAGGGAATGGAAAACCTCAATCTGGATGTATGGCCGCGAGATTCGAACCTGTGTGCCTATCCATTGCCGATCCGAAGTCCGCAACGTTATGCCTGGACTATTGGAGCTGGGTAGGCTGCAACTGAATTAATGAGTATGCATATGAGATAGTTATAAGTTGGAGGTCTACAGGCACAAATAAATCACAATTAATGTACGGGTCACTCGAGTATATTTCTCCAGCGATTAAATTTGTTTCATTGTAGTGCTCCTTAGCGTTTACAAGTAAATAAGATAATAAGTGATCAACTAATCAATAATAGCTTAGTTATTTGAATTTGAATTTTATTTATGGCCTTTGGGCATCTAAGGCTCAGGCCGAGATAGGGGAATGGGAATTATTCAGCAAGGTGTCAGGGTCTGTGTTGAAGGTGCCATCTCGGCATTTAGGTGGTGTGACTGAGGAAAACCCCTAGAAAACCTCATTCGGGATGGTCGGCCCTTGGGATCGAATCCACGACCTCCCGAATGCTACACCAACACTCGACCACTGAGCTACGACGGCTTGGTAGCTTAGTTACTCTTATAACAACCTAAAGATCAATAATTTATTGTATTTTTAAGGAACAATTCATAAATAAGTTACCTTAACGGCTTAATACCAAGAGAGTATGATTTTTTAGTGCTACTGGTAAGAAAGGTATTAACAAAACTGAGTCGACTCTCACCTCCGATCCCAGACAAGAAACGAAAAATAAAATTGTATTTGTGTTTAATTAACAAAAAGTGGGCAAACATCGATTTATCGTAATTTATAGACTTTTTGAGGAAATTAAAAAAAGTATTGGTAGGCTTATACCAGTTATTCAGGAATTCAACTTACTTTGCGAAACGCATTAGGTTATTATGACTATTCCCACTGCTTAAGTTTCTACCTATTTTCAAGTCCTAAAATTGGTGCTAATTTTTTTCAGCTTAGAGGATTTTTTTCAATAGCACGCAGCTTTAAAGCTAAGTTTATTATCTCAATAAAAACTTTTTCTTGGGTCAAATCATCGGCAGGCAAGGGAGAGGGATCCGTTCGATCCCAGTAAACCCATCCACAAATTTTGAGGGACAAAATATGGTCACCGTAGTTATAAATTATTTATAGTGTACTGAATTTTAATGAATTAAGAAGTGAGACTGGTAAGTATTAGCACTAGACGGGCAACCCTTCTCGGTAGCCATAAATTAACGGGAGGTATGGACTTCCAGCAGCGAAGAACCAGATATCCTTGGTGAAGGGCATATTTCTTAGCCAAACATTGAAGTAAGCTGTGAACATTAGCTCACAAGTGTAATTTGTATTGCTTGTGTTCGGAAGTTAAGAAGAATGTATAAATATTTTTTGTAGGTTATGTTGTTCCTTTGACATATATGAGATATTAGTCTTTATGAGTCATTTTGAGGAATAACGTATTTTCAAGATGTTTATTCTTAACTGCTACTTGAGCTTATCGAGTGATGTGAAATTTCTTCCAGAGCGAAGAGGAACTGTTCACCAGTTTCTTCCTGAAATATGGCAAAGAAGAAAAACAGTAGGAGCAGTACAAGAAGTCAGGTCTAAACTAGGAATTGTGGATCATGGTTCTGTCATTGAAAGAGTTAAAACAGATCCAGGTCTTGGCTTCTTGTATATGGTGTATGCAGTTCCTAAATCATCGGAGCACTATACGCCGTATGCTTTAAAGTAAGTGATTTTCTAATCTCGGGCTTTTACTCACTTGTACTTGAATTTATGTGTAGTGTAATTTCTCTTTGTATAGGAGAGTTAAGTCATAAGTCATGGCAACTATTTTTTTCTTTCGAATGGAGGATTAACAGGACAGATCTACAGTAAGATACACGTTGGAAAGCTTATGACATAGGCTGTCGAGTGGTCCAACCAGCTGGTGTATGTGAGTAGAGTTGCATGTCTGAGCTCGCCCCGAAGTTCAGTAGGTGAGCGACAGTAGTCCGGAATGGAGGTCACGAAGAGTATACAACGTGCGTGTGTGAAAGTAGCATTTCTCCGCGGCAGAAATGCACGGAAATGCCACACAGAGTTACGGGAAGCACAAGGTGTGCGTGGACAATTTAAAGAAATAGAAAAACATGATGGCGGACGTCCACATCAAAAGCAATCGACGACGTTCTTCGCCCCGCCACTTTTCCGTCATCAACAGACCCTATTCGCTAGTGTCTACACACACGCTGTTGCACAACACTGACTTCGATAACAATTTCCGTATAGCTATAATCCCCCATCACAAACACATCCACATGTCTCTGGGAAGAAGCTTTCATTGAATGCTAAACTGAAACCTGGTCTAAACCTGCAGTAACTTTTTTATTTCTTCTCTCCACGTCTACACCCACATTTTCCCTTCAACCCCGCCCATTCACTCTTTTTTCAGTTTTCTATACTGACTCCCACTTTTTGTCATTGACTCTGCAACCTATTCCCGTTTCATTGCGTTTACTACTCTACTATATCACACTTTTTCGGAGTGCGTTTTCTATACTAGGTTCCGCTTTTTCGGAGTGCGTTTTCTGTGCTGTATTCGCCTTTCTCCGACTGCGGCTTCTATACTGTATTCCACATTCCTGACTGCGTTTTCCTTGCGGGGTTCCAGTTTATTATTATTATTATTGTACTCAGCTCAGTTTTCAACACAGGGCACAATTTCTCAGGCACGTTTCTCATCGGTACTTTCGCACGCGCAGAACGTCGTCGATTGTTTTTGATTTGGACGTCCACCATCTTGTTTTCCTATCCCTTTAAATTGTGAACATGTGTTCAGTGAACTTCTTTCTTATCTGTAGCTGAGTATAGCTGGGGCCGAAAATTCTAAGTGCCTTTATTGTTTATATTGTTAAGTTATTAATTATGTACGGTAATGTAATTGTGTAATATGTATAAGGTAAATTTATGATAAGAAGAAAAGGATATATTTACAGTTCTTGTTCCATAGACGAGCATACAAACTTAAACACTAATATGTAGAGTACTTGCGATATTTCAGTATTAATACTGTAGACTTGCTGGAGAGGAGGAGAGACGCACACACGTGGATAGAACAAAAGACTAGGACGAGAGTAGCGACACGTAGCGGACGGCGCTTCGTTTGGAGAACAGTTAACTGCCGTATGGTGCGTGCAACAATTAACAACTGTACAGCGTGTAATTTCGGGATAGGATTGTGGAGAGAAACGTGTTGAAAAGGCAGAGAAAACGGGTTAGAGTTATTAAAGGTTAAATCCAGGATTAAACCATGAATAAAGGCGGCCTCCAATAGACGGCGTGTTTAGGTGTTGGTCGTAGGAGGTAAAATGTGGATTATTGCAACCTGGAAAGAATAATCAAAATTGGTGTTTTTGTACTCAGTGTGTAAGGAGACTGGGGCATCGGGTTCGTTGATAGTGCAAAAGTGACGTTGGTTGTTAATACGAAAGTTCAGAGCACCACCTGTTTCCCCCACATAAAAGGCATCACAGAACTTGTAGGTTAGGATGTATATAACATTAGAGGTATGGCATGTACCCTTGGGATTTAGGATGTACCGGCCATTAGCAGTATTGATAGTGACTGTGGGAGAAGTGATGAAAATGATGCAGGTCTTACATCTGGGTCTCATGCATGCATGGCCGCCGGTTTGCGATGATGATGAGGAAGGATTCGTACGGACCTAATGTTTCTAACATTAGGTAGATACCGAAAAATTAATCTTGGTTTAGTGGGGAATACTGGTCTTGTGTGTGGGTTAAATTAGAGAGTGTGAAAATGAGAGTGTAGGATTTGTTTGGCCTTGGTTAGTTTAGGATGAAACTGGGTGATTAGAGCCGGTGGGTTGGGCGTCGCAGGTTGGGGATTTGAGTTGGTTGAACGTGTGAGGATGCACGTCGAATCTGTTTGGTTACAAGGTTAGATGTGTAGCCAAGGTTGACTAGAGCTTCCTCGAGGCTTTGGTTGTAAGTTTCAGTAGCAGAGGTGGTGGAATTCAGGCGTTGTCCTTGGAGTGCATGAGAGAAAGGAATCGCTTTCTTTGTGTGGAAGGGTGGGAACTTAAGTAGTGTAAATATTGCATGTAGTTGGTAAGTTTTATGTGAACGGAACTATTGAGGGTGTTGTTTTCTAAAGTGATGTCCACGTCAAGGAATTTGACTCTACTGTTAGAGATGGACCAAGTGAACTGGACAACACGGAATTGGTTCAGCTGCTCTAGGAATGTGTTGAGACTGGTTTCTCCATGAGTCCATAACATCAGGATATGATCCAAGAACCTTATTCAAAGTAGTGGAGCCAAGGGTTGAGTTTGTAGGAAATCATGTTCGAGCTTGCCCATAAACAGATTAGCATAAGAAGGTGCCATTCTCGTACCCATGGCTTTTGCCTCGGATCTGAAGGTAGTGTTTGTCGTCAAAGGTGAAGTTGTTACATGTTAGAACTAGGTTGGCTAGGTTAAGAGGGAAAGCTTTGGTTGGAATATGAGGTTTGGGTCTCTTGCTAAGGAAGAATTCCAAAGCTGCTAAGCCATGAGCATGAGGAATGTTGGTATATAAGGAAGTAACATCTGTGGTACAAATCAGTACATAAGAAGGAAGAAACGGTAATTTACGGATGATTTTTAATAGGTGGTAGATGTTGCGTATGTAGACAGGCAGCGCTTGAACATGTGGTTGAAGGAAGGAGTCAACAAGAGCGGAAATGCGTTCGGTAGGAGAATTATAGCTGGCTACAATGGGTCTGCCTGGGTTACCTGGTTTCTGGATCTTCGGTAATAGGTAAAATGTCGGGGTGCGTGGATTGTTCAGGGTTAGATACTTTAAGGACATTTCATATATCTCTCACGAGACGATTGGCGGTAATGAAATCGGAAATTTTCTGTTTGTGGTTGTAGGTTAGGTCTGTGGCGGTGGGTTTGTAGGTGCTGGGATCAGATAGTTGACGGTACGCCTCCTGGAGGTGTTCAGCTTTAGTGTAGTGGGCTACTGTAGTGAACCCCTTGTCCGCTTGGAGAACCATTATATCGTGGTTCTCGCGTAACGCTACAAGGTCTTTGCGTTGTCTATGAGTTAGGTTAGGCTGGTTGGTCATCTGATGTAAGAATTCAATATTGGTGCTGGCAGAGATAACTGAGGAGATCTAACGTTCGAGGGGATAGTTGCTAGGAAGTGTTTCTTAAATAAATTTACCTTAAATTGCCTTCCCGGGTTTCCTTTGTGTTAGTGATATTATCTCTGTGTTGGGAATAACTCCGTGTGATCCCGCATCAATCCTTTTCCCCCGTCTACGTTCATGTATCTTTAAATATACCAAATCAATTGCCTATGGCTAGTTTTTTGCGTTCGTGCTTGAATTTAGGTCTTACACCTACAGGGCTAACGCCTAAAATACCGCTCTCTGCCATAAGAACAGTACACCGTCCCTTTCTCATATATCTTTACAGATCTTCTGCTGTTGAAGTAACCTTCAACATGTATTCCCTACACCTGCAGCATGCATGTAACCTGTTGGCCAGTAGCCAGCCTCTCACAAAAATCCTCTTGTTGATCTCACATGATTGGCATAGTAAAATTTGCACCATTTGGACCCAGGCCCGTTATCTACACTCCTCCATAAACCAGAAACACCTGGACACGTGCAGATAAAACGAAAGACGGTGGCATCACGTAGCGGACGACGCATCAAGCTTGGAGGACAATTGCCCGTTGTAAAGCGTGTAGATTTCAGGAGCTTGGAACAATTGACAACTGTATTACGTGCAAGTTCAGGAGGGGATCGTGGAAGGAAATCTGCTGTACTCGTTACGTACTCAATCTAATTATTAAAAGAGCTCGAATTGTACGTAATTTTCAAAGGACGAGAACAAAGAACTATACAAGCAGGGTATTTTTTTTCTTAAATAATGTACTGAGTCAAATGTGTGCTCTAGATTTGCCAGGTGGCATGTGCCAGTTGATTCATTCAACTCTTACAAAGTAGGCTTTTACGCAGCTTAGTGAGAGAGAAGCATGAACATATTAGTAATCTTAGTAAAAAAAAGTCCTATGATATGCATTCGGAGTTGCTAAAGAAAATACCATAATACATTTAGAACAATAAAAAATCGTGCTCTTGTACGTGCACGAGAATTACAAAACCAAAAATGAATATATTAGGGAAGAAGATATTTAACATAGGTAGCATATGGATTGAAGACAAGGTTGTACACAATGCCAATATTAATGATGAAAATGAGAATCTAGCACATATACAAGAACCGGTTAAATTTGCTCGTTTATTCAGTAGAAGTTTAAAATATGGGTTACCATATCAGACACCTCCTATTATTAATTTTGATTATTCATTTGAGAAGTCCATAGATTTCCTGCCAGATCCTACCATAAGAAAATTTCATAAACAACTGTTCGTATAGTCTAGACAGTGTATAGTATCGTTCGTCTATTAAAAAGAAATACGGGGTAATTAAGCACGATAGTCATCTCATCATTTTAATAAAATAATTTAAAATATGGCCCAGTAGCAATAACCTGTGGCTCATCAAAGCAAATAAATGCAACAAGTGTGTCATAGTAACTAAGGATCATACTGAAAAAGTGTCGTAGATGAAATTACCGGTAAAGGTTTTCAGTTGTCCGAAAAACCTATCAAGACAGTAGACAATAAGGTTCGCAAATTTATTAAAATACTCCATTATTCTATACAAACTTGCAGAGACAATTAATAGTTTCAGCTCATAATATACGGTACCTATTATTACATGTACGGTCATTTTTGTGTAAAATAGATTGGAAATATATGAAATAATTAAATTATTCCGTTCTGTGTGCATAATAACTTTTTTCAGTTTGAAGACAGTTTTACAGTCAGACCACTAGCAATGGGCAGACCACTTTGACTGGTATTGTCAGACATTTTAATGGATCATTTCGAAGCGGCTATACCTAAACATATAAAATTACAACAAATCATAAACTATAGATAACACGTTAATTTTATACCAAGTTTATTCACAGATTGAATTTTTGTTAAAAGAACTAAATCAGATATATTCAAAAATCTGTTACACCAAAGAGCTAGAAAATCAGGGAAACGTTTTAGACCTCCAAAATTAAAGACTGGATAATTAATGGCGAACTAGAATATATGAAAACATTCACAGCTGGTGAACAATATATTCGTCAAGATCCTGTACTTTTTTTCTTTTTTTTTTTTTGTAGATGAAATATAATATTTTACTCAACTTTTTTTTATTCGAAAAATTTGTGTACAGTCCCCCAACACTTGTAGAAATAGACATTATTTTCCGGTTAGGCCAACAAGATGGTTACTCTAAATCAAATATATATTAAAGTGATATCATGCAGCCGAACAAGAATTCCGGAAACTTAAATCTAACAAAAACGGAGCAGTAAACCTTATACTATCCCATCACCAATAAGTTCTTTAAGGAACATACTCTCAGTCCAACTTTGATTCCGCCAAAAACTTTAAATAAATATTTCACACAATTTAAAAGATATTTGATTCCGAAAGACTCAGGTGGTGTAGTGGATTAAATCAAATGTCAATGTAGTAAATAATATATAGGCATGACAATATCCAGCATTTTGTCTCAGTCTAGTCAGTCATTTCCGACTTGACTTACCAGGGTGTTTCAAGATTTTTCACTCTCCTTAAAATTAAAAATCTCTTTAAATTCTTTTTTCTGTTAAAGAGTTGAAATTTATAACTTTAAAAACGATGATAACTTTGTAACCGTTTGTTCTAGGCGAAAAATAGTAATAGTGACTCAGAAGGGTAAAAGTATGATATTTAATTTTGTACTCTTGCGAAATTTCTATATAAGCCACAATTTATTAGATAAATGCAAAGACAACTTTTTGGCACCATTTTTTTTTTCAAAATAGCGGACGGTTCTAATGCTACAAACGGTGGCTTTTGATATGTTATTCAGCGCGTCTTTCTGCATTGAATAACGAAAAAATAATTTTTATTGCAGTTTTTTTTTTCAGATTAGGGATATTTTTTCCGTAGATTCCCTACTATCTTATACTGTATCTTGAACATCCATTTGCAGAAAAAATTGAAATCTAGCTCAAACGTACCATTTATTATGACCTTTAGACCTTTCGTTTTGAAACTCGAAGTGCAAATCTATTCCGGCTTTATTTTTCTGTTCTGGTTAACTAAACTCTTAGATCTTTCCGAAAATTAATTTTACAGTGAAACAATAAAAGTGCAGAACATGTATTTTTTTTATTAATTTATTTTCTTCAAAACAGCAGAATGACCAATAGTTGTCACCCTCTAACCAATAGTTGGCACCCTCCATGACCAATTATTGACACTTACGTTCACTATACGTTTTTGAGACCTGAAGACGTGTACCAGTTTGTGGACCTGCTGAGACAAGTCGTTGGCACCCCTAGCAAATATTTGTTTCTGTGAAGAAACACAGGACGTGACGTTAAAATACTAGCGATCGCATTTTTATGTCTTAAAAGTTAGACTGGCTATGTTGGAAATCTGAAAATTTTATTTTTTAAATATCGCTAATTGTTTACCTCATGCCAAATAAATGGGCACTGTGGAAAAAATAGTATTCCAGTTATTAGCACCCACTAGAAGCACAAACTGGTTTGAATAATTTACATAACGATGATTCCTAAGGGACCCCGAAACATCCTTCTAGTTGTTAAAGAAGGAAAACTCTACAATAATTACATAATAGCCATAAATAACTGGAGGAAAACGATAGTATAGTTCTTAGCTTATCTGCTTAGATTTGATAGGTTAAATTTGTAACTTAACGAAGCTTTGTTGAAATTATCGTCTTAACCACGAACAATGACAAAAATCATGTGTTTGGTGTACATCAGTTATTGAAAAATTAAACAAAAAACGTGTCGGGAACAGTATAAGTTTTGTCAAATTATTTTCGACCTCTTTTATTAAATCTTGGGAGTGCCAATTTCAGGGACGTTTACCGTAGGATGAATCCATGAAGGAGCATCATTGACAGCAAGGTATGATATAAAATGTCTGAAATTCAGAGAAAAAATGGAATAAGAATGGAGTCATCGTCGATTTTGCTCTCATGTTTTCATATTCAAGAATTAGTTTATTATTATTGTGTTGTCAGTGGAAGTATCGTGTGAGAGCTTCGCATTTTTAAATAAAATAAATAAAAATGTGTCGATAGTTTTTATTAACGAAGCAAGTAATCGATCGCTTACCTAAGGACGGAAGCTGCAGAAACGTAGCATAGGAATTTCGTGTTTCGAATCTGTTGCATCATATATAGACAAATCAAAAGCGTTATTATAAAGGCTCAGAGTAAAAGAATATTAAAACAACGCACGAGGAAGTGAATATAAAGTCGAAATACGTAACTTGTTTTTGTCGAGCAGAATCTTCCATTTAAAGTGCATATTGGAGTAATAAGTTATATACTGTGTAGGGTTGTTCTGTATCTAGAACCAGTTCAGTTGCTACAAAACGAGGTCGGTACTTTTCTATATGATAGTTATCTCAGGAAAGTTATTTTATAATAGAATACTATGTTATAATACCAATGGAATGAATAGAAACCTTGGGGACAACTACCTAATTTGGACACTTTTCGAAGGAACCGCGGGTGTTCAACTTAGAAGAATAGTTTCACTGTGTAGCTTGATTCCAGAAACATTCGATTAATCGCGTAACCGGAAGTAGACCCAAAATTCCGAGTTCTATGTAAAGGAAAACTACCCCAGACATCCACAGCCCTGGCTCCTCTTTGACAGCAATAACTTCAATCTGTCTTCCGTATTTACAACTGTCATTAAAATTTCCCAGATGACGATTAATTTATTGCAATACAATAAATAATATAATCTATAAATGTGGCATGCCAAAATGCGTTGTTAGATACCTTATTGTTTTTAGTTTATAGAGAAAGAGTTAACACTCGTGATTTGAAGTGTAACTTTATGTCAGAATCTTACTGACACTTTTTAGTGATTTCACCATGTTACCATCAAGACATTGTGCCTTTGCTTTTTGTTTTAATAACAACGCCTTTCTTTTTGTTTAAATATTTATTTTTTAATATAATAAATTAAAGGCATGTTTGGTTCCCAAGAATTTTATTATTGCAGATTCTATAAATGCTATGTGTATTACATTCTACTTTACAGAATCGTTCCATACGAGCAAATAGATAAAACCAATTACGTAACCATGAGCAGTCATGGCGTTACACAGTGGCGCTCAGTAGGAATACCTGAGATGGTGTTTACGCCATTAGATGTATGGGAAAGAGAGTACTTGTATTATAATAAATTAATACAGGTGAGTGTGATTTGTTTTATATTCTAAAACTTAGCTCGAGAAACACGATTTACCTTTTTTCTGGAAAATATATATACAATTAATTCTTAAGAGACAGAAGTAACTATAATAATTTAGTCCTTGCTTTGTCTTTTAGCAAATAATATTAGTTTAATAAAATATTTTGTCTTTAGAAACTTAATCATTAATCTATTTTAAGAAATTGTGATAAAAATTAACAGGTACGGAAAACAGTATTTGAATTTATTTTATGGCCTTTAGACATCTTAGGCTCAGTCCGGGATATGATAAAGGAGGGATATTGGAAGATGGACGGTCAGGGCCTATTTCATAGGTACTATCCCAGCATTTGCTTGGTGTATCTGAGGAAGAACCCTGGAAAAACCTCAGTCAGGATGCTTTGCCGCTGGAATTCATCCCAGGGTCTCCCGAATGCTAAACCAACGCTCTATCACTGAGCCACGGCCGCTCGGTATGGAAGACAGTAAAAAAGTGACTATAAGTTAAGGATTTGTTAAAAAAAGGTTTATTTTTTATTGATGCCTATTTGAGATACAGTTCTGTTCTTGAGTTTCATTAGTCGTTTGTAAGCTGGTAAGTTGCTTTAGTTTTAAAATTGTGTTTATCGGCTGTTGTATATCGAGGTGTTGGAGTTCCAGCCAACCAACACTATAGAGTATCTTTACGTTCCTTCGTGTTATCACTTCTAACCTGCTAGGTTGACTCGTAACACATGAAAGAATTAAGTTCCTTAAAGCTTCCATTTCTGGGCCAGATTTGGCAGCTATGGCTTAAACCCGTCACGTTTGAAAACTGTTGACGCTCGGGGAACACACTTCTGATGGGGGAAGATATTGACAATTGGCACTTGTACTACGACACAAATTCTGGGTGGAGTGGTACTTCCTCAAGAACGCTGATCTTTAAAACTTTTTTACAACTTACTATGATTTATTTTATTGTAATTTTTAGCACACACAGCCAGTCTTCTTCATCTGTCCATTTTCCATTCCTGAAATGTCCTTCTTTTGAGACAGAAGATGATGTTATCGTAGAAAGACCACAGGTATCGCTAGAGTTTGTTTTGGAAGTGTTCCTGGACCCAACTAGGTTAAGTCAGTGTGACAATAAAAGACTGTCACACTGACTTAATGTAATGTTACATTACAACATTACATTGTTGTAATGTAATGTTGAAAATATTCATAAACATAAAATAAATATCAGCTTTACGGAACTACATTATGAAAAGCATGTAACATAACTTGCTTCCTGTACTTTATATCTGGACTCTTCAATTAAAGATAACACATTGAGGTACGTGACTGAAAGTTAAAGAGATTTCAGAAACTATGAAGCATATTTGGATGGAAAGATACTTCACTTAGACGGGTATTGACGTAATTATATTGCTTAACTTGTAAATCATTCATGACCTCTTTGTTCGTACAAATAATACTTCTGAGCTTTCGGATTTGCGTTGAAGTCATTCTACTGGAATTAAAACAAAGTTTAGAAAATAAATAGGATGAGTAAAATATGAGTGGAATGCATTAACTTAAGTTTTCTCTGCTAATTTTTTAGCATCATTCGTATTGTCTATGCGGCTGAGAAATAGAAATTCAAGTAACTTCAAGTCAATTTTGCCTTATTGGGAGAATAGAAGGTTACTCTGCAGTTTTGACTGTTTGTTTTGAAAAGAAAATTATTTATCATTGAGACCAGGGCTCGAAACTTAAATTTTCACGAAATGGAACGCTTTATTATCGTTAACATGCTATTGCCCTTTTTGTCTATGATTACCATATTGACAAGACTGAACAGGAAGGTTCCAGGTATTCGCGAAACGGAACGGCGTACCGGTCTGCTCCGGTTCATTTTGAGCCCTGATTGAGACACAAAACCTGTGGCCACATTCGACCTTTATTGAACAAACCTGTGTCCAAATTCGATTTTGGTCTTTTTTAAAGTGAAAACAACCAAGTTGTCATTAATTTGTCAAGATTACTTTATTCTTACAA
>JAGDQP010014827.1:28882-44197 GCA_022664845.1 Lepisma saccharinum | reverse complement strand
CCTGTGGCGTGGGACATTGGGAACCAAACCTGAACGTTATTTTTTTTATATTTAGTTTGGGGACTTTTGTATCTGCGTACAGATGGGAAAGGGGTGTGTTTGGCACCTACTTTAACTGAAGGTGCACGGTGGGCGATTGGCCACTGTGCCGATGAGGTATCCAAATCTGGCAAGTGCTTTGCACCGGCACATGCTGGAAAGTCTCAACACACGGACTAATTGATTAGATATTCTAATTCTGCAGATGTCACGAATGTTCGTCGTGGCTCTTCATTTAGTTAAGAGTCTCAATCCATTTTGAGGAAACTACACTTTGCTGGTGTGCGAATCTAGCTAAATAGCAGTATTGGGGTTCATCTGGCGTGGGATGTAACAACTGCTTGTATAGAAACTTTTTCGACGTGTCCTTGCGACGTGTTTCTCATTGGATACCACCTACAATAAGTCAAAACAACTTTTGCAAACGAAGAACTTGGCGTTCAAACTGTCACTAAGATTAAACTGGAAGATGGGTTGAAGCACTTCTGAAGTATACCGAAGCAAAACTCAAGTAATACTTTCTATGAAGGCATAAGAGAAAAGACTATTTATTTCATTATTGACCAAATCATTGGCAGGAAGATGATGAAATCGGGTGATACAATTTTGTGGTATAACTTTAGGAGAGAAGAGATTCTCTGGACTGGTCATGCTCTTAATTCTGTCGTCAGGATTCTAGCACCCACGTCCGGTGTGATTTGAATCACAATTTGATATTGGCTATCGGATATCGACTCTGGAAACAACTTGGCGTGTGATGTTAACATTAGATCCGTTCTCGGCTTTAACACAGGTGTTCACGTTTTCATGAAACTGTGCTCTATAAATGTGTAATAATATTGATATTCATATTTTGTTTCTTATCTATTGATTTCCTATGTCGTCTTTACTGATTGCTGTTTCCCAGATTGCTCCTGATACAGGTAGCAAAAATCTTATTTCTATCAATATCAAAACGTGAGTTCTTGTCGAACTAATAATGTTCTCTTGTATTGCTTCCTGTGATTCAATTTCTTTTGATCAAGTGTAACTGAATGGAGCCGTAACTAAAATTACACCTGGATATTAATGCTAACAACTTTGACTGAATTCGCCTCCTAAAACAGACCTCATCACCATTTATTGATCGTTACTTAAACTACTACAAATAAACCAAAAACTAATATTAATACTAAAATTGAAACCAAAATTCAAATGAAATATGTGAGGTAGCACATAGTGAGTATGTTTAACACTATTTTATATTCTCAAAAAAAAACATGCATACACGATGATTTTATAACTCAAAACTCGTAACATTCCTGTAACAGTTAATTAATAACAGGCGACTTTTGCTATTTTGTATCCTTGATTACAATTACACTGAAATGTCATAATTCGTGAAAATAGCGTGTGCCTGTGATTCGAAATGCAACTACCCTCATTCGATCAAATTGGACTATGATGTGAGTAGAGGTAGGTATTCATTTTGGATAATAGTATTCATAGTCAAGTCGACATGAGTTGAGTGACTGTGATAAGAGCATGGGATTTGGTGCCCGACGGATTGACAATCGATCTTGATGACGTAGTCTCCGCATATTTTCAAGCTAGGGTGTTAAGTGAGTATCTTTAACGCACCAAATCGGTCATAACAACCCACCATGGATAATGTAGCATTTTAGATGCAGGACGAGCAATGTTTGTCCTGAATTGCTGCAACTAGCAAGAAGGTGACATCTATTAAACAGCGTTTTTTAGCTGCTACAGACAGTGCGAGCAGCGACCAAAGAGATTTTTCCTTCTAGCGTCATGTCACAAGACTATACAATTACTCTGGGCTCTTGAACACTGAAACTGGATTTTCGAGGGCTTGTGCAAATGTTGATTGAGTCAGTTGTAGCGTTGACCATTTGAAGCTAGTAACCAAACGTAACTGGAAGGTACTTTCCATGTTGTGTGTTCCATACTCGTGTATTGGGGTTCATCTGGCGTGGGATGTAACATCTCCTTGTATAGAAACTTTTTCGACATGTCCTCGCGACGTGTTTCTCATTGGATACCACCTACAATATTTTTTTTTTAATTTTATATACCAACGTGTACAGGTGTATTCCAGCTAGAATGTTCCGTGTTGTCGGTTCATGAAAATTTAAGCATCATGGAAAGGTTACTGTAATCTCCAGATATGAAGCCCGCACGTAACTTGTGGGACGTTGTGGAGTTGCCTATTCAGGATGTGAAACCACTGCCTACAAACAGAACTCCTGGGATGTTCTGCAAACTGTGTCTGGAGGATTCCAACCTTCATCTAACTTGCTTCTAACTTCGAGATCGAGGTGACAGCCTGTTACTTGATATACACGTGATTAATTTTGGTATGAAAATGCACAGACACATTCGTTATGAATAGAAATTCTCAATAACAGTTCAAAATGGCTAGAAAACTATAATGCCTTTCAATTTACCATTACGTAATATGTCTGTACTTCTTGTATTTGTATGGGCCAGTCTAGTAACTTTACACTTCGGCTCGTCACGAGTCGCGCTTTAACCAATAAAATCCACACCCATGTCGATACTCGAACCCGAGACCTTCGAGTCGTTGGCCTACCGCCGTAGACAGCACAGCTACTCGGTCAGCTCTTGTATTTGTGCATTCTCTTTTAATGTTGGTAAAGGAATTCAGATAATATTTATTTCTTTAATCAACAAAATATCAAATCGCTTATATTGTAGATTCAAATAAGATTTTGTCAATTGAATTAAGAGAAAAGAAATAGGACAATATAAATTTTAGACGTTTGATATCTGAAATATGTATGAAGGTTTTAAATGCAACTTTGACATTTTTTGGAAGAGAAGGAAGAAGTGGCCTTTACTATACAATTAGTATTAAATTGATATGAATTTGTTTTATGTAGAATTTAAAAGAAAACCCTGTAGATATCATTAAAAATTCAATTACCTGGTAACTTTGTAATATCCTCTAAGAAGTTAACGTGCAAAAGTCCCTGCCAGGTACAATTATTTTCTTCACACGAGTAGGTGTCCTACTATACCAGAGAATAATTAATTAAAATTATGTCGTAGCTCCTTTTGAACGCTCCAATAGCCACATACACACACATATATATATATATATATATATACGTCAGCTATTTATTCGTGAACATATTTTTAATGGGTTGGTCAGATTGAACTACTGCACTAACCAAGACGATTCCGGTAGTCCTGAGCTAGCTTAGTCAAGACCTGTCCAACGACACCTCAAGCATCTCTCTCCACATTGTAGTTCCTGATATTTAATTTCTGGACCCGGACGGACAGACGGACGTAACTATTGAGCGCGATTATAAGGTCCCTTTAGCTATAGATTCGCTATCAAAGGACCTAAAATGGAGTAACGTGAATCCTATAGAACGTTTCGTGGTTCCCTAAGGAACTGTGGGTGCCAGTTTGGGAACCACTTGTTTAAAGTGAATTACGTGAAGATTTCTATCCTTAAGATATAAAAATAAAATAAGTAGTTTTAATTGAATATAATTTTCATAAATATAAAGTACATATTTTCAGAGTTTGTAACAAACTTTTTGCTTTAAGGCGATGTTAGGAAAGTGTTTACATTCTGGCCAAAATGAGTAACCTTTCTATATAATGAAAACAGCTTTAAGTACAGAGGTAAAGTAAAGTGCATGATGAGAGCACATAAAATTCAACACGCAGGCAATTTATGTTTTGATAACTGAATTGCTATTAAGTTTATCAGTGCTGTGATGGTATAAGTTTATGGGTTAAACGTGCTATCGATGCCATTTTAACTACTTGTTTCACAAGTACAGATCATACAAAGAGAAAAAAGCCATGCATTGTACTATTGTTTCAGAAATGTGTGTCGTAAGGTCTCTACATAATAAAAGGGAAAGCTATAAGATTTCTATAGCCCGAAAATAAGCGTCATGATTTTAATGTGACAGAACAAACTCAATATGAATATATTGCTTTTGAACCTATCATATAATAAGATCATGCAAGACACTACCACCACAGGAATTCAGTTCAACATATATTTTCTCTTAACATACTAGAAATACGAAGCAGAGAATTTAGTTACTGTAAGAGGGAAAAATGTATGTATTTTGTAAGTAGGTGAATTGGTAACGTCCTAAATACTTGGTGAGTTTCTAATGACGGAACCTAGAACTTTTGGTAAAGTAGACACCGAACCACTCCGCTCAATAAACGCCAACGGGAATGAACCCATGACCACGCACAGAAAAACGAGCGTGCTAAATTTTCAGTCAATCTGGGGGGCTTGTGTGCTTTGTGTATTAGAAACAACTGACAAGGTAATTCCATGATAGTTGGGAATAAATTTATTTTCCAAAGTTAAAACTAAGAGACATCAATATGATGGAAAACTGAAGGTTCCGTTGGAACGTTTTCATTTGTGGAAAAAAAAAAATGTGTGTTCTATGTACAATTAGATAGTACTAGTTAAAGAAATTGCAAGAAATGATAAATTGGTGTATAATGTGAGGTGAAAAATTTGAGATACTATATAATGTTTTACACATGCTTTTACTGTTAAGAGATTTAAATAAGCTCAAATTTATAATGAAATTGTAAATAGAGTTTCTAGTCTGAGAGTTCTCCGTTATGTTCAGTCGGATTTGGACTTATTAAGATCACTTTGAAGACAATTGTTACCTCTACAAAAAAGGTTATTGCACTTTTTTTATAAAAATTTATAGTTTATACAATGATTAGATAAATATAAAATATTTGTATAGGTCATTCCACCTCAAATCACCCAACCTTGGTTGCACACGGGAGGACATCAGAACAACTTTCGAAAATAAATGTACGCGTATATCTCCCTGGTTGACTATATTTCAAACATGGAAGATGTCGTTTTCTGTCTCCGTAACCATGTACAGAAACCTTAATATCTCAAAACTTATAGAGCTAGAGAGATTAATCAAACACAGTTGTGTAGCTCCTGAAGTGTACTTTGAAGATTTTGAGAAATCTTTTCTCAAAATGACTTATGTTATTCTGAATGTTAGGCTGAAAATGAGTAAAGAAATATATAAAATTGGATTTTGAAACCACTTTCTTTTTTTTCTTGTGAAGGAGTTAAATATAAGGCTGTAATTTTCTTAAATGCGTGTCAGCATGGAGAAAATCCTGGCGTTGAATCACATCCCCTTTTTCTTCGGAGGTTCAAACATGACCCCTTGCCGAAAAATGCCGGATTTCAGATTAAAATATCTCAAATAATTCCTCATGAAAAATTTTGAAATTTGGTGCCCAGCAAGCTGTGTATGTGCCCAACTCACAGTAAAACCTGCAGCCTTATATTAAACTCCTTCAGAAAAAGAAATTGGTTTCAAAATCCATTTCTACAATTTCTGACTCATTTTTCATCCTAATATTTAGTATAAAATAAGTCATTTCGAAAACCAATATGTTTACAAACTTTCAAAGCACTTCATAAGCTACATAATGGTTTATGATTCATCTCTATCTCTTCTAGTTTTTGATATATTAAGGTTTCCGTATGTGTGTGGAAAGATATATGCTATGGAGGCAGAAAACGCCATATGCCATTTTGGAAACATGTTCGGCCCAGGAGAAATAAGTGTATAACATTTTGTTAGAGTGGTTCTAATATCCTCAGACATGTAGAAAGTCATGTACAAAAAGTTAAGATTTTTCTGAACTATTGATGAAAGCAGGGTTAGATGATTTGACATGGAACGACAGATACAAATATTTTATATTTTTATAATTAGTGTATAAATTATCAATTTCATCAAAAATGTGAAATACCTCTTATTATAGAATTAACAATTGTCTTTAAAATGAGCTATTACACGTCCAAATCCGACTTAACATAACGAAGATGCAAAAGTTTGAAATTATTCATGTACACCATCTTGATAACGTCACCAAGGCTATAGGCAATAGAACAGGACACAGAGTGCCACCATCAAAAATATTTAAGGAAAATCATTCTAACAGTTCTTCACGAAAACTGCCACAGAGGACAAAGCGATCAACATTATTATCTAATTCTCTGACTATAACAGATCTAAGGATTATAATTATATTGAATGCTTTGTAATGAATGTCCAGAATTTTAAAACGTCGTAAGGTAGTATTAACAAAGCATATAGAATAATTCACCTTGTTGGGGATTTAGAACTAATAGGTCACTTGTGTTTAAAGAAATTCTAAATACATTAATAGACTGAGAAAGCACGGGTAATAATGTAGTTAATTTGGTCAATCTATGCTTGTAGGTTTTATCTACAAGTCAGATAATCCAGATGTTCTCATTTATTAGGTTGATGCATAATTTCGTAACGTTTTTTTCGCTGTGTCAATTCATTTATTTGATATACATTTGAGATGCAAGGAAGATACGAACTAATCAGTAATATATTCTTCTGCAATATCTATTACTGTTTGCAACGCTGAGGCAAGTTTTCAATTCCACTCCTGTAGAAACCTGCTGGTTTGGAGTTTAAGAAGTCGTCGATCCAAGTTTGTTAACCATTGTCGTTCAAAGTAGTTTCCTTGGATACTGGTGGATAGAGAACGAAATAAAATAGGTGAAAGGCCGAGGGAATAAGATCGGGGAATTAAGGGGGATGAGGAAGAACCTCCCAACCAAGCTCCTGGATTGCTCATATAAGTGAAGTGCGGGAGTGGATTGTCGTGTTCCAGAAACCTTGTTGCAGTCTTCCCGGTCGTTTATCTTGAATTACAGCCGCAATTCATCTGAGATGTTAACAATAAACGTCAGCAGTTATCTTTACATATTCGGGAAGCAATTTTCAATACACATTGCCATGCTTGTCCCATCAGGTGCATTGCCATTGACTTCTATCGATGGACACTAAGTTTTTCAGGGGCACTTGCTTTTATCTTAGAGCTCAACCATTCCCTTCGTTTTATGATGTTGACATAAACGCCCCATTTCTCGTCACGAGTCCTGGACAAGCATAATTGATATTATTGTTATAGTAATCAATAACGAACAAGAAGAAAAGCACAAATGACAATCCGCTGATTTCTGTTCTTTTCGCTTAAAGCGTACGGTATCCACAGATTTAATTTATGTATCTTTCTGATGAAATGCAAATGTCGTACGATAGTTGACTGGCTAAAGCTTATTACAATTACCAATACTCTGAGTGGCGTGATTCATCATGAATCAAAGAATTTAAACAGTCATTATCAAACCCCTATAATCTTCCTGAACGTGAACAGTCACTCAGATTAAATTGTCCCTCTTTGAAACGATCAAATTATTTTCATGTCGTACTTTCCCCGAAGGTATTCTCTCCGTATACAATGCAAATGTTTCGAGTCGCCTCCGCTGCTTTTGCTCCTCTCATAAACTCAAACAGAAGAAGGAAGTGTTCGTTTTTTACAATTTTACCTTTCATCTTCTCCATTTTACATTCCATCTTCTATGGTCCATAAATCACACTAACTTCCTTAAAAATAACCAAGATTCAAGGCGTATTCATAAGCTAGCAACAGCAGTTCGGGATAACGAGAAGAATACCAATGACTCTAAGCTCCCCAGAAGTAAACATCGTTTTAGATGAAAGAATAACTGTAGCTATAGTCTAGCATTTAGCTTTCAATATAAAATTCTAGTTTTCTATAAAAACAAAAATATTGTATATATATTAAAGGAAAACCTCCTTTGTTGAAATAGTTTCAAAAGATAGCCATGAGAACTTAAATCGAAAGCACTTTGTAGATCACGCAATAACAATGCAAAGGAGTCCCGGGAAAGTATATGATTGTATTATGTCGCTTCAGGGAGGTTACTTAGTAGATCAAAAACACGAAGTATACCAGAAAAAAAACAATGGGTAATACTCTCCAAACTAGTATTTCACAAAAGTTTCAATGTAAGTATGAAAACGGTAGATAAAATCCTGCCATGGAGATCGATAACAATGTTTTATATGCTATATACATACAAGCGTATTGTTACAGACAGAAATTTCTGATCCATTTGTTCGATAATTTCTGCAAAACACGGAAGAGTATCATAAGAACATAGGACTCAAGTAAAGCCTCCTTACATAAGGCATCCTTAACAGTCCACGTATTTTGTAGAGGCAGGTAGTTTTGATTCTGACTTTGTATGATGGAAAGCTAGGCTGCATCCATCCTTTTCGATGTCTGCAAAATATAGTTGAGTGTGTGGCTAACATTTAATGTAATTTTTCAGAAACCTAATTCGGCTTTGTTACCATACACAAGGTAAATATTGTAACATATAGGTGTTGAAATCCTATCGGAACATTTTTATTTGGCAGAAGTTGAAACGATTTTCATGGAAGTGACAAGGGTATATGAACTTTTTACTAGCAGCTAAGAAGCCTATTTGGAAGTAATTTCCTTTGTGATGTTTAAGAAGTAGCTTAATGCGAATGATTTAGTATGATTGGTTTGATTTAGTAACCTCCAATTGGAAAATGGGACTCTCTCTCTCTCTCTCTCTCTCTCTCTCCGCTGGTCTAGTGATTAACATCGCTGAATGTTGATTGTGGGGTCTGCCAAGATATTTTTTTTAAAGCGAGAGAGTCAGCAACGGTACCCAATCACTAAGACCAGGCAAAATCATCACTGCGAACCTGTAGTTGCAGCTGTTGAAACCTGTGCAATAAGTACTGCAGCAGAAGAAATCAGCAGTGGTGAATCGCAAGGGTGCAGTGTTCCTGGTGACAATGCTAGGCAGTACGTGGCGCGGGTAGCCAGGGATTCCCTGCAGCGATTTGGAATTTACCCTGCAATCCACCGTACTCCACGGAACTTATACCAACATATTATCACCCCCTTCCATTCCCTGGTCAACCACCTTCGTGGGAAATCCTTCGCCAACGAGGCAGACTTGCGTCGGACGTTGACGATCTTGTTTGAGTCCAAGAGACCCCCTCCCTCCAGATTTACCGCCAGGTCATACACAGCTGCTGTAACGTTGGCAAAATGTGTTCGATGCCGATAAGGATTACTTTGAGGACTAACGGTTAGTGTATTTTCTGTATACCTTTCTGTTTCTGGCTAGCAAAAACGCAAGAACGTATTTGGTTTACTTGTAGTAAGGATGTGTCCCAGCGACCCAATAAATAGAATATCTATATATGTAAAATAATTTCGAGATTCGCAGCGGATTGCAACAAGGTGAAGGTTTATCATCACAGCTGTTCAACTTTGTGTTGGAATATGCTGTTATAAAAATAAACGAGAACAAAAAACGGACTAACATGGAATGGCTTCAAGGCTTCAACCAAATTTTCGTGTATGCGAATAATGTACGAAGGATGTTCACCAATTATTGTCCCTGTCATAGAAGTACAACTACGATTTTTTGTACGTTAGTAAATTGTTATTCAACGCTTTAGTAGTACATGTTAAAAATTTCAGACTTCCATCACCAACAGTGATAATGTTATATGTGTTGCAGGTTGTGAGTGCGTCCTGGTAGTGAAAATAAAGAAAACTGAAGCCCACTACCAAGTTGGAGAACAAACTAATGTCGCTGAGATCAAGATCTGAGAAGTAGAGAGGATGCTGAAGTAACTCAAACTCTGCAGCTTCAATTGCAGCCATTGTTTCATGACCGAATACATTATCCTGGTTCAGAAGGACTCTTGTGATTAACATTTCTCATCTCTTTTCCTGGGTTGTATCCCTGAATTTTGGAATTAGCTGTGCGTAATATTGTCCAGTGATCATGTCTTTTTGTTCTTGATACATATCTGCAACAAGTCGGTTCTTGTTTCGCTTAAGAAGGAGTAATTTGGTCTCTGATGCTCAAACTCGTTCTCGCTTTTGAACAATTTGGACTCAATTGGTGTCTAAAAGACGTAATTAAAATTATTACTATCAGCGACAGAAGTCTAAAAGTTTAACAACTGCTCCTGAAACCTTGAATAACTATCTGTTAACGTAAAAAATTGTGGTTCAACTCTTTCTGTTAGGGACAATAATTATTGAACACTCCACGTAGATTTATTAGGGGGCTGTATAGATGCACTACGAAGAAAACAAATATACGAGAATTAGCTGACACACAAAGGCTGAAAAAATAGAGACATAAAAATTACGAATGAGATTATACAGCAAGAAAAAACGAAGTCATTGAAGAAACAAATAGTCCCTTCGCATCGGGCAACTCATGTTTCTATTCAATCCAGAAACTCCTAACTTGAGATTAATATCAAGAAAGCTAAAATCGAGAATATGCAAAACGTTTATATTCTATACGCAAAGCACAAAACGTTTGCGCCTATAATCCTTTAAGGTTGTGAAAGTTGGAGTATGACCCTGGCAAGTGAACATAAATTGTGTGTCTGAAAATAAGGTTTTGAGAAAGATTTATGTGCCGAACACTAGCATGCGACGTATTTTTGCAATGGGGGAGGGGGCAAAGTTAGGTATTTCTTAATATTTAGCGAAATCAATTTTTAAAAAAGAGTATCGTATGCAATTCCAAAAGTGCACCAGGTGTAACTATATTGATTTAGATTTGAGAATCTAATCGTCAATTATAATGCGAAGTAGCAGTCAAATAAACTTAATTCTTCGCAGTTTTATATTATAGATAATGTAAAAATACTTTGAAAGATGAACAGTTATGAATTACTGTATCGATGAGATAGCAATTTAAAATGTCCGTACAAACTACAGCAGTTTAGAGAAAACTAAACCCTTTACAAAGTGCTTTAAACTTTCATTAGAATAAATCGTTGCTGTAGACAATTTTATAGTTTATAGGTCCTGTTAAAAGCTTTTCCTCCGACGCACAGTGCGTAAATTTAGTAAAATTCAGTCTTTCAACTTGGGTAGAAGTTCTGGTCTATTGTAAGTTTCGGTCTTGGAGGAATTAAATTAGAAGGAGACGCCCAAAGGTATCCCTACTTCGAAAACAAGTTGAAGCCCAAAATGTCCGCCCGCCCCTATTGCATGTATCACGGTCCGCCATATTGCGTTTGGAATAAAACTGGAGTCTGGCATTCACAGACATGCAAATAATCTGTTCATTTCTTATGCTTTTCTGTGATTTTTAAGATGGTTGTGAGTCGTGTTGCTTTTGGATATACGAACAGATACAATAAGAAAACTCACAATGTCATATTTCACAGGCAAGTGTTAGAGAAAACTTCTATCCAAATATAAAATTTTGATACAACGTGATTGCAGGGAGAAAATTAAAAGTCATTTTTTGTACTTTTCATGATGCTGTCAATGTGTTAATGAGATGATTGAGAGGGATTACTGTTTTAATTTTTCTCATAGATTTTAAGTAATTACAAAGAAACTGACTAATGGAAATGTCAGTAGTATTCATTATATTGCATATACTTTAGGGAATTGTTTTTCGTTATGCAGCTTTCGATGTTTACTCTGGAAGTTTTGGTTACTCTTCTCTATGTGGAGTTACACAGTATTTTATAAGCACTGACAAATACATCTGTGTATGTTTGTATTATTTAATCACAATACCAAACCTTCACGCGTAAATTAAAGTTGATATACAATTCAGTAATGTGACTTATAAGGTAACCGTATCAATGTTTGATTAAATAAGGAAAATTTTAACTCTAACCAAGAGCTGGCGTTTATATAAAAGAATAAATGTATTTTTCCTACGAAACAAAGCCGCTGGCATCGCAGCCAACGCTCTACCACTGAGGTACGGCAGCTCGGTATCATAATAACGAAGTCCGCATACTGGGTCTTTGAATCTGCGACTGAAATCATGCGAATCCATTAGACCAAATATCCGGAGCCGACCGGGTAGTCGTGCGGTCTAAGGCGTAGGCCAACGACTCGAAGGTCCCAGGGTCGAATAACGGCAGAGGCATGGATGTTTGTGGATTTTAACTAGGTGTAAAGGGTCGAATCGTGACGGGCCGCAATCAAAAGTTACTAGATTGCCCCTATATAATAAAGTTTACCGAAGATCTGGATTTCGGATCCGAGTGTCAGATAACCGAAGCTTGGATCTGGATCTGGCCATCTCTAACATGGACCTATCACTTCATTTATTTATTTATTTTGCGTAAAAATATCGATAATATATCACATTTAATTTTGACGGATTTTTTTATGTTTATTTATTTGTGGTCTTTAGGCAATTTTCACTCAGGCATGGAATGGGTAGGGAAAAGTACAATCACGCCACTTGCATGATGTGACAAAAAAACTGAGTCACAATGGGCCGTTGCTCGCATCGTTCACAGAACGTTCCAACGTTCTACTAACTTATCTACTTTGGCTCTGGATTTCTTAGTACGTGTTTAGTATTACTTCTTTGTCTTTTCATCATTACTTTCTAGTTTCTTTACCATTTAGAGAAAGTAGGTATATAATAACGACCCTGTATTATCATTTTTTAGAATATTTTAATTTTGGTAACCAGGAGTTTTACACAGTTAACTGCTACAGATGTCAATAATTTTCATTGTGGAGTGTTTATTCTGCCAGACTTTTTCCATTCAAGCGCACCTGGAGTTAATTTAAACGTTCCCTAATAAACAAATGTAAGTATAATAACATATTATTTACGATTTCATGTAAATATTATCTGTACGTTGTACATAAAACAATAGGGATTTAGTGGTTTCCTTCCAAACGCAAAATGGCGGATGGCCGCACTACAAGGTTGACGGGCTTTGCTTCAACATTTGGCAGCTTGAGTGTCTCCTTCTATTTTAATTCCTCCATTGTTTCGATAACAGAATCTCCACTGCTCAAGTGATCGTGTCCCCTAAATGTCGTGCGACGTCGTCGTACTGTGCGTTGAAACATGCAGAGACTTCCACCTGTGCCAAAGAAGTGTTCCTTTTTTATTTCAGTGTATTAAGGTTGATTGACCTGTTTGCGTCTGCCGCCACATTTAAAGTTTTAACGAATTTTCCAGTATGATTGCTTTGGATGTTTCTTGTAACTAGGTCCTTAGTGTCTCAAAACGAACTTGTGTGGAAATGTAATATCCTCTTGAAATTGCGAGTTACTTTTATGCGATGTAAAAATCATTTTGTAAGTTTATCGATTTTAGTTTAGAGTTTCACCGAGTTCCGCTTTGGTGCAATATACATATTCAAGCTAGAACTATTTTTGTTTTGAATTTAAATCTAGAAGAAACTTCTGCGAGACTTTGCGCATTAACAAGTTTTTATTATGTAGTACAAAATGACACACTCAATTACCAAGTGAGTGCTTTTCTAAAAATGAGTTGAAAATCAAAAAGAGTCCAAGTTGGACGTTTTCATTACATATATTCTGCGAGAAGTAGAACATATATCACATTCTGAAACTTCTTTGAAGTGCTTAAAATCGAAAATAAAAGAAACATCTACCAAGGAATGGAAAAGTGAGAATAGGGAAAAGGGAAAAGACATCATCGTGTCAAGAAACGAAGTAGAAAGAAATTCCATTCCTTTGACATTTCACCTCTTTATTCTTTGATCGGGCTGTTCAAATGTATTCTGCACATTTCTTACCAGCAGGATTAAAAACTCCTTACATGGCAAACAAGAATTTCAGAAAATAAAGTAAAGGCTTATCTGAAGAAGAAAGAAGTTCAGGAGAGATTCAGACGTGAGTTTCATTTTTAATTGAGATGACTAAGAAACAACGTGAAGGGGTAACTCTGCAAGGCTGTATTGATAACTGGAGTTAACCTGGATTTGATTGAGCGTTTCGGAATCATTCTCAAATGTATTAAATGTAAGAAAGAAATCAATTTTGATAAATTTGAAAAGTTCACTAAAAAGACATAGGATCTACACCTCCATAACTACAATTTGGATACAATGCTTGTAAGTCTGTATAAAACGTTTATTTCACGGGAAAGACAGTTGAAACGTGCATTCAGAAGATATTCGGAAGAAGCCAGCAATGAACAATAAGTAAAATAGAGAACTGTCCACAAGGAAAACTCCAGAATAGATACAATACTTACACAGACTGCTTATTATATTATATCCTTACAGTATATATCAAGCTTATAGGCATTTGCAACAACTGAACAAAGAAAAATCAATCATGAAATCAAAACTTTGCTAAATTATGATGAATCAATAGCAGAAGAGGACAGTTTTGTGAGCTCATCCTAGAATTCATAGTCTTACAAGTAAACCTTATAAGTATCGATGCTTCAAACTGCTTTTTCGACCAAACTTGGTAGAGGAGTATGTCTTATCAGGAAACCACCAGAGAACAAGATTAAAAGTGCTTTCGTCCGTAAAGACGGTCACAAGTACCAAAATGCACAAGAATGAGTACTTAGGTGTGATGTAAATAGGAAAACACATGTTTGTTTGTAAAATGCTTGAAATAAAGGAAAACATATACACATTAATGGACACCAGGTATCCATTACAGGGTACGTTTGTCATGGCCGCCATCTTGAAATCGGCCATCTTGGTCGCTCAATTCGGTCGTGTAACAGCAATCTGGGCTAGAATTTTACCAGAAATACATTGTTGAGGTCAGTTTCTCCATAAATATATTTCTGAGAGATATGATAAGTTGTGACATTAGTATACGTAGTTGAATGAAAGTCTGAAAATACTCTGTTCTTCTTGGAACAGTGTAAAAAATGAACATCTAATTCCAGAAGTAATGAGCACTGGGTAGGTGGTCACCAATACTCATTATTTAAGGGCCTTTGCAATGCTTGTGTATTTGCATTACTTGCATTACTTGAGCGATTACGTACGGTATACTAATATCACACCTTACTATCTCTCTCAAAAATTTTGTAAAGTGCCGTGGATTATGCTATCGTAAAAACACGTGTTCTTGTTTGTAAATAAATAATGGAAGACGAAGTACGTAGTACGAGTAAAACACGTACTTCTACTAGTAAGCAAATAAACAATGGGAGAGGGAGGGAACCGACAACAGCAACCGAAGACGGCCGAGGATGCAGACGACGTCTGGAAGTGCAGAGTCAGCGAACCTGAACAGAATAAAAGGCGTCGAGCAGCACCAGAAGCAACTATTCTACTCCCAGGAATAGTCATGTCAACTTTCCTCTCTTCCAACACATTGGTCGGATCCGCTACGGGATAGGCCGGCATTACTTTGGCCGAAGATGCTACGAGATAGTCCACTCTCACACTGGTTGAATCTGCTATGAGATAGGCCAACCTATCTACCGCCTTATCTGCTATGAGAGAGGCAAAACTCCCAAGTCCAGATCCGCTACGGGATGGGACTTACCAATACCACAATGGTCCCCTACCTCCT
>JAGDQP010014827.1:11701-28872 GCA_022664845.1 Lepisma saccharinum | reverse complement strand
ATACCACAATGGTCCCCTACCTCCTACGAAGCTGAGGGCCTCCTTTCTCAGCAAGGTAACACTATGTTACCTGAGCCAATGTCAACAACAACCCAAGGAACTGTCTAAGAGAACGGAAGTGATATACAAATGTAGTTCAACAAAAAGTTTCCATACTTTTGTACGGGAGACTCTTTTTAGTAACATTACAGACTTTGAATTTTTAATAAAAGGTGAAGGGATAAAATCCAAACATCGATCCTTCTATTCGTTCTACCTGCTCTACGTACCAAACAACAAATTATTCAGTAACGGCTCTAAACTCAGATAAACTGGGCGTTGCAGTGGCAATTAAAGCACCCACAAGAAAATCATTACGATATATTTAAGGAAAACTGATTTCAACAATGTATTTCTGGTAAAATTCTAACCGAAATTGATATGTTACATGACCCCCTTTCCATTTAAAAAATGAGCGACATTCAAGATGACTGATTTCAAGATGGCGACAATGACATGGTACTCTCTAAAATATAGGACATTGACCTCATATCCATTCATGTGTATATATTTTTCATTATTTCAAGCATTTTACAAATAAACATGTGTTTTCCGACTTATATCACACTATAAGTACTCATTCTAATGAGCGAAACTTTTGGTCACTGCAATGAGCCGCCATAGCTCAGTGGTACAGCGTTGGCGTAGCATTGAGGAGGTCGTTGGTTCAATCACAGCGGCCGACCATTTTGACTGAGGTTTTTCCAGTGTTTTTCCTCACGCTCACCAAGCAAATGCCGGTATTGAACGTTCATCATAAGCCCTGGCCCACACCTTCTCGAATCCTTTCCCTTCCCCTATCCCGGTCTGTCCCTTAGATGCCTAAAGACAATAATTAAATAAAACAAATTTCAAATTAAAATTTTGGCCACTGTGCCCGTCTTTATGGACGACCTGATGTGCCATACTCCTCTACCAAGTTTGGTCGAAAAAGCAATTTGAAGCATCGATAGGTTTACTTGTTGGTGATTTCGGATTTCTGCCAAATTTGGCTTCATACGAACAGCTCTTTTCCCGTTTGTTTCCTAATATATGTTTTCTCTTACTTTTATTTAAGCGAAATAATTAGAGTATGATTTAAAAATTGCCAAATGTACACCTCTTCCTTGTTTTTTTACAATATTTCGGTAATTAATAACAGAATGCCATGTCGTAGGAGACGTAAGACAGAATACTTAAGGAAATGTCATTGGTAAAATGTCTTAAATATCCCATAGGAAAATACAAAGCAGAAATTAAATAAGTCAGAATGTTACCTTTCATAGTAACTAATCAAAAATGGCTAGGTACGATCGAATTTATTTCGTTAATAGTAAAAACATGCTCACGTCACAAAACGGAAACCACTAACTTTTTTAAATAAAATACCGAAAATGCAAAATAAAACAAAAAACAATAGATAAATGTAAAAAAAGAAACTGCTAAAATTAAGGTGAAATAAAATTTACCTCATCATATCAACAGTGAAAAAGGTTATACAAAGCGAAGCTAAAAGTGAAAAATGTAATAGTTTAGCTATTTCAGGTGCAAAAACCCTGAGGTAGAAGCTACTTTTTTTTCACTAGATTTTTTCTCATTGTTTTGTACGGGGGAGATGGCCTTTCTGTCCCCCTAAGGGACAGACTGTATTGCATGTTCACTTTTATACTATTTTAACTTTAAATTTTAACATTGAATTGGGGGGCAGCTGTCCCCTCTGCCCTCTCGGACCGAAGCGGGACGAGATGATCGGAGAGTATACGAGACTACATAATAAAGACACATAATAATAATAATAAAATAACGATGCCTGAGATGAGCAGGCCCTGTAGCTAGGGTCAGGGAAAAACAAAGATTATATTTTATCATTCTTTGGAAGCTGGAGGGAAAGACGCTCTTGAGAAGACCGAGTCGTTTTTAGGATGACGATATTAGAAGGGATCTTGGAGAGGTAGATATTCATGATGAAAACTGGCTTGATCTTGTCCAGGATAGAATGCAATGCAGAAACTTTGTAACTGCGGCGATTAACTTGCGAGTTCCGTATGCCATAGAGTTAGGTAATGTGATTTAATGTCTCTCAAGACTTGACTTCTATGTAATGATTCCAAGTTTAATGTAAAAATATGTAATGTTCTAGTTTAATGCTCAAAAATAGTTTTTCAGAAATCAGTATCGTTACATGGAAACGGCAATGAGCTGACAGCTAAAACATAGATAGATGTCCACTCTATCACTATAGTAATTTTCGAGAGAATAGGATCGAGCCGCTTCTATTTGATGCATATAAATTTTAAGTATCATTATCATAGAAACCACAAAACTTTTAAACAACCACATAACTTTGAAACCTTCTACAGAACAGTCAATACCATTGTGCGAAAATTAGTGTGCGTCCAGACTCCAGATAGCTTAGAAGAGTATTATGTCAAGGAAATGAAAAGTAAACGTAGCAATGTAAATTGTCGTCATCTAAGAACAGTAGAATTTCGTGACTCGCAAATTCGCGAAAAATTTTAACACTCAAGAAATCGCATGGAGTAGATAGATTGCTGTTAACACTTCGTGAAAATATAATTTTTAACTCAGAAAATACTCGCGAAAGTTAGATATTTTACTTCCATGCACGAATTATCATCACTACTCAAGACATTACGACATTTTTATTGATTCATTCACCAAAATAATGCCTAAACAATCGAAAAAATATATAATTTATCTTCAGAAACCAATCGTCGGATTGCCGTTGTACAGAGAATGTTAGAATGTAGTTCACTTATCCTCCACTGATGGTAGCAACTTTACAAAGGCCATCTAGCGGGAAGGAACTACATTATCACAAGTCCATTTGCTGTGTGACGGTATTCGCGATGAAAAGCTTTGTGAAAACAAATCGAATACGTGAGATATCACCCCACCGTAAACTGTTATCGAAAAGATCAAAGTTTCAAATGCACCGTGTGAGGAGATTATTTCAAAGTTTTTCTGTGTGCTCAACAATCGAACAAATCTAACCATGACAAAGTTGGAACTGTGTTCATCATATACCTGTGAAAGTTGAGCTGAATGATTAAGAAAGAAAAGATAATTGTACATGTGTTTATTAAAATGTTGATACTTGTTTTTGCAGATGTGTTAGAAGTGTGTGAAAGAAAGACATTTTATTTAGATTTTGAGTAGCATGTATTAGTGCAAGGTTTATTTCCAAAGTTTTAAATCGTCATTCAATACAATTATTTAATACAATACAATACAAACCACAATGGAAGGCCGAGAGAGTACCACGCTTACATTCTGTGTTCGTGGTTACGGGTTCAAGCGCTATGTGGGCCAAAATAACGGAGAAGTTAGGAGCGCATATTACCGAAAACTGCACGTCCCGTCCTTAAAAGCTCACCAGCTCGTTTACGACATCATTAACAATTAGATGTTTTATATTATCGTTAAATTAAAAAAGGTAAAAAAGCATTACCATTGGAATGGAAAATAAAAGTAAATAAATCTTTCCTTGTATCTGTGTACATATTGTTAACTGTGTCAAATCACTCAATAAATGTAATATCACGTAATATTTCACTGCGATTGTTTGAATAAATGTTTACAAAGCAAGTTCTTGAAATATTTATTTGATTACTTGAGGTGGCGAAATACATTTTATATGGTTTGTATAAACTTGTTGCCTTTGAAAGACAATTTATGTGCTGGTTGCACAATATAACCATTAAAGTGAAGACGTTTTATGACATCAGTTAAACTATTTCACACTATTAGCTTATTAACTTACGCAAATTATTGCACAGTGAAAACTGTTTCTTAAAATTGAAAAAAAGTTCTAATCTGTGCACCGAGAAACAGTTTTTTTTTTAATGGGATATGAGCATTCTCATTTAATCTAAAATGAGAATATGTTCATTTGGGAGTAAGAGCACCAAGTATTTCTAAACCAGCATGTTCTCATTTTGAATTAAATGAGAATATTGATATCTCATTTCAAAGGAAATTGTTTCCTGTTGCAGAGATAATAAATAACTTTTGTCTCAATTTCAAGGAACCGTTTTTACTGTGTAGTAACCTAACCTAACATGACCTAAATTTTGTAGATAACTATTAGCGTAACATTTGAGACATTGAATTGAATTTTGGTTTTAATACCTACCTCAGCACTGCCAATTTCGCATTAACTGGTGACTATAGATAATCTAATTTTTATGTATAACTTAAGTTGATACTTAGAACTAAATGGTTAACTTGATTTTTTGAGAGAGAAAAGGAAGAGCCATTGGTTAAGATATCAGACATTTACTTGGCAGTTGAAGTTTACAGTGTTGAATCTGGAGATGTTGTATCTAATAAATTGTCTTTTTCAAAATTTACTGGCTGACTTCTTTTGAATGCTGGATAACAAATGTTTGCACTTCGCAGAATAACTACATTTTCCATACTCAACTAATACTCCACACTCGGTTTTCTAGTGTGACATGCTTATCTGTAAAAGCAAGGAATATACGTACACATATTTGTCGTTTCTTTTGCCGTTCGGAATCCACTTTAACAAAAACTACAAACTTCACACCTAGAGATAAATGTTTGTTTGTAGTTTACAATGAAATAACTCAAGAAATAGGTCCAAAACAAAATTATATTTAATGGAAGCAAAAGTTTGATTTTAACCTAAATTACCAGGTTTTGCCGGGTTTTGTGGTAAAGAAAACACGTAATTTTCAAGGGAAATTAATTTTGTTTTATTCAAAATATCGGCCATCGGCTTCTACACATTTCGCCCATCTTTCAGGTAATTGATGCATACCATGACAGAAAAGCTGCTTGTCTTTTGCGAAAAACCATTCGTCGAGCCATTTTCCAACGTCTTCGAAATTGATGAAGTGTTGCTCTGTGAGCCCGTGCCCCATTGATGCGAAGAGGTGATACTCAGATGACGCCAGGTCTGGGGAGTACGGCGGGTGAGGAAGGATGTCCCATCCAAGCGATTTCAAGGTATCTTTCACTGGTTTTGCTGTGTGAGACGGCTCATTGTCGTGTAACACAATCACTTTGCCATGTCTTCGGGCCCATTCGGGTCGTCTTTCGATCAATGCGTGATTTAAATTGATCCTTGTTGGCGATAGCGTTGTGCATTAACGGTTTCGCCGGGCTTCAAGAGTTCATAATACACAATACCGCTCTTATCCCACCAGACACAAAGCATGGCCTTCTTGCCGAAGCGATTTGGCCTTGGTGTTGAAGGACCGGCTTCGCCAGGTGAAAGCCACGATTTTTTCCGCTTCGGGTTTTCAAAATAAATCCATTTTTCGTCACCCGTCACAATTCGATACAAAAATGATTTTCTTTCGTGGCGTTGAAGCAGCATTTCAAAGTGACTTTGCGATTTTCCATTTGACGTTCATTCAAATCGTGTGGGACCCATTTACCCAGTTTATTGATCTTCCCCATTGCTCGTAAACGTCTGCTGATTGTTTCTTGTGACACATTTAATGCTTTTGCCAGTTGCTGTTGGGTTTGAGCTGGGTCATCCTTCAATAACACCTGCAATTGCTCGTTTTCCCACTTTAGTGGTCTATCAGAGCGCGGACTGTCTTTCACATTGAAATCACCACTCTCAAATTGTCGAAACCATGTCTCACATATTCTAATCGATGGAGCGTGTTCACCATGTTTCTACCAGCACACAATGACTTTCAACAGCCTTTTTCTTTTGATTAAATAAGAAAAGCAATGGGTGCCGCAAATGTTTTTCAGGCACAAACTTCGACATGATCACTGAACGATAAAACAAAGACGCTAGTGTTTGGCGAACTCAACTTGTGTGTGTTTGTAGTTTAATGTCAGACGAACAAAATGACGTATGTGTCAAATGAATACGCTGCGTACTTTTCGCTGGTGCCATCTCTTAGGTAAACCGGAAGTTACTTATGCATATACCTGGTAATAGGAAAAATAAAATTGTAACAATAGAAGTCCAGACTCGAAGACGGGTTAACTAGTTGGTTACTCGATGTGTTACATACCAAACCACAACTTGTAACTGAAGTCATGATTAATTACAATAAACAACATGGCATTAACACGTTTCTTTGTATTCTACCTCAATAAGCTGAATAATAAATACATTCGAAAACACAGAAAGGGCTATGTTCAGTAAGATTGTTATTTGTACATGTGAACAAAACAAGTTCAATCCTCATTTATTGTTTATTTCTATGATACTCCTTTGTTTGTTACAAACACATGAAATGCTTAGAAATAAGCAAGAGTATATCTTAAACAAAATAATCTAGAATGGGTAACTAAAGTTATAAGTTTGAGATTAAAAATAATAATCTATTTTGTAATAATGTATTAAAGTTTCTGCTTCGTCTTTATATAAGCATTGATCAGTTTTGTTGTGCAGCGTCGTAGTATTCCAGGTAGCAGGTCGCATTCCTAAATGCTGTCTGTGCTTTTGCTTTTCTTCTCGTTAAGGATTGCCACACTTCTTTGAGTCTTAGTGCAACAATTTGTTTTGTCATCCAGAAACAAACATTTTTCTCTGTGTATCTTTAGAACTTCACAAAGTAGTGTATGATATTAATAATAACTTAAACAACAATGAATTGAAACAAGAAAAATTAGATAGATCGGATATATAATCACAAAATAATTTTAAAATATTTCTGATCAAGAATTTCCATGTTTCGTTTGCGCTATAAGAGATTACAATCCGAGCTGTAGTTGAATAATGGCATGAGCAACCGTGGCAGTCTCTTTGGGATTAATTAAAATTGCTTCTTCATTGATTACCAAGTCTGAGTGATGTTTTCCTGGCTGTAATGCTATCTAAAAAAGGCACAGTAAGTCCATAGGAGCAAAGTCATTTGTAATTTAAACCCTGTTTCGATCTTTCACGAACCGAGTTAATATTTTCTCTCATGTAAGTTTGTGTGTTACAAGTTATTTGAAGAATTTTACGTGTGAATGTTTTGTCGGCATACCGATTTGCATTTTGGATAAGTATGACTTATGTATATGTTAATAAAAACAGCGAAATGATAACGTGATACGCAAGAACATCGTTTCTAGAAATTATTCCGATACTGGTAAGGTACATTGAATGATACTGATATGCATTTTAGAACGTTTTTATGTTCCTTGCGCAAGATAAATAAGCATATTTTATTTTATCATGAAGTACTAAATTCAAATTTAGACATTATTTTTAATTATAAAAGTGGATTCTTTTGTAGTGTCAAAAATATTAAGCTGAAAATATACATAAATTTGAGTGTAAGAGCTAGGTGACAATTATGTCCTAAACGAACCCCTATAAGGCATTATTTCCATTTTCTTTCCAACTTTAAAAAACAAATCTTATAACCTCTCATACTGGGTGTGGTTCATGAGCATCTGAGGTAAGATTTGTGCATTTCTCGCATAACTGTCGTGATTTGTACCTGTTCGTATAACTTTGGCTGGGGGAACGTTTAAGTTTTGCTATGTTCCCTCGCGGCCCTAGAACAATATGCAAATAACATGTTCGAAAGCAGAACAATGTAGTATTAGAAACCAGGCAGATTATACACTTCGCGATTGAGACAAATCAAGTTCAGTGTTCTAAACGAGCTACATCCCAATTTTACATCTATTTCCTGTTAGTATGGCATTTGATAATCTAGGTGAACATACTTAGGAACTGTAACAATCTCTGTTTGAACATTTTTTTCTTTATTATCTGTACGATGGCACAGAAAATAAATTATTAAATTAATTATTATTTAAATTAATTTTGAAATATCTTTCAGACTGTTTTCAGTCAATTATTTTATATTGGTATTGTAGTTCGTCTGCTACGGAAGAAAGGAAAATTATAATATGAGTGAATCGAAGTAATTAAAATATTAACCATAATTATTTATTCCAACTTGGTCTGAGGGAAAGGAAACGACCAAAAGAACAATTAAACATAATATGAATAAAACAAGTCAATCGTTTTTCAGCAGCTATATGAATGACAGCACCTGACTTATATTATTATTAAAAATTGGGAGAAATCATCAGTCAACAGTGGATTAAAAATAGCTTAACATGATGTTGATAATGATGGTGATATAGTAATGTAAAAGATATTTTGAGTGAAATAAGAGTCGAATATTTTCAATAATGTACAAATTTCTACTTAATTTAGCGTCTTTTTTATGAACTTAAAATTAAATCTATGTTTTTAGTGGATAGAGAGAGACAGTAGAATTTGGTGAATAAAGTTGTTTAAAGTCCGTGAGTGATTTCCTGAGTAAAATGTTAAAAACTCGTAAGTAAAAGGTAAACTTCCTGGCTAGAAGGATACATTTCTTAAATAACTAAAAATAAATAATTGTATTGAATGACAATTTAAAACTTTGGAAATAAACCTTGCACTAATACATGCTGATAAAATCTAAATAAAATGTCTTTCTTTCACACACTTCTTATACATTTGCAAAAACAAGCATCAAAATTTTAATAAACACATGTACAATTATCTTTATCTTTTCTTTCTTAATCATTCAGCTTAATTTTCACAGGTATATGATGAACACAGTTCCAAATTTGTCATGGTTAGATTTGTTCGATTGTTGAGCACACAGGAAAACTTTGAAATAATATCCTCACACGGTGCATTTGAAACTTTGATCTTTTCGATAACAGTTTACGGTGGGGTGATATCTCACGTATTCGATTTGTTTTCACAAAGCTTTTCATCGCGAATACCGTCACACAGCAAATGGACTTGTGATAATGTAGTTCCTTCCCGCTAGATGGCCTTTGTAAAGTTGCTACCATCAGTGGAGGATAAGTGAACTACATTCTAACATTCTCTGTACAACGGCAATCCGACGATTGGTTTCTGAAGATGAATTATATATTTTTTCGATCGTTTAGGCATTATTTTGGTGAATGAATCAATAAAAAATGTCGTAATTTCTTGAGTAGTGATGATAATTCGTGGATGAAAGTAAAATATCTAAATTTCGCGAGTATTTTCTGAGTTAAAAATTACATTTTCACGAAGTGTTAACAGCAATCTATCTACTCCATGCGATTTCTTGGGTGTTTAAAATTTTCGCGAATTTGCGAGTCACGAAATTCTACTGTCCTTAGATGACGATAATTTACATTGCTACGTTCACTTTGCATTTCCTTAACATAATACTCTTCTAAGTTTTCTGGAGTGTGGACGCCAATATTTCCGCACAAATGGTAGTGATTGGATTATAGAAGGTTTCAAAGTTATGTGGTTGGTGAAAAGTTTTGTGGTTTCTATCATAATGATACTTAAAATATATATGTATATACCGGGTATTTGAAAATATTATTCTATCTGATTTTTGGGCTACGGGTAAGTTAATGCACTTTTTGTGGTGTGTTGTTTTCTTCTGCTTCACCAGCGCACTAGCAGACGACTACAGACTTGCTTCACCGGTCAACGCTGAAGAAGATGCCGGTCAAAGTCACTGGGATCATAAATATACTCCGATGTGTCAGATCTATTAAAGTAAAAGAGCTAGAGAATTAGTAATAACGTTAATAAAACTAAAGCTATAACAACAATGCTAAGTAAGAACTGTTACACCGTGCGTTATGAACAGTCATTTCCTGCTCGATTAGATAACCCGTTCATCCTTTGTGTATGTCGGGTTGCATAACAGTTCAGGTAGATTGATAAAAGAAATGATCCAGCGGTTGTTGGATCATGTATTTTACCAGACTAAAAAAATCACCTAAATAATGAAACTGGTTCCAAACTTGAACTTCGCCGTTCTTCTGTAACTTTTTTCCTTCAGCTGCTAGATTTCGTGACGGGTAGGTAGACAGCTCAAAAACAAAAAGAAAGCCATTAAAACTTACATAGACCTGTGGTTTTCATTAAGCGAACAGAGCTCAACTGCATTACAAATTAGTACATTTAATTTTACTAATTTTGACAGTCTGAAACCACATCTAACATTTACTGTTTCTGTCCACAACTAGAAAATCTCTAAAACATCAAATAATCTGCAAACCAACTGCACTGGTTCCTTGATATACTCCCTAATGTTACAGATAAATTCAGTTATCGGCAGTTAATCCTGGAAACGAATGAGGAAATTTATTTTACGTTATTGAAAGTTCCCAGTTTACAGTTCCAGTGAGATATATGCACATGCGCAGTTCGCTATCGTAACCATATCTTTGATGTTGGTCAAGTGTTTGCTGTGCCCATTTTGAATGCTGATTTTCACAAAAATGGGAAACACTATCAATCGTTGGAGATTCTAATCCCCATTTTCAAATAGGAAAGTGGTTATAACGTTGCTTGAGTCTTGGGAGTAACTTCCAAGGAACCATTACGAATTTGTGAATTTTATTTCTGAACATGCTTAGCGCCATTCGATAGGGCATCCAAAGAAACCCCGGAAACAGGAAAGGAGAGAAATGACGTCAACGTTAAAAGACGCCTCCTCTCAGAAACAACAAAAATAAACTAACGTAATGGCCCAAAAACGAAGATATCTCGGCTCCTTTACTTTTCCGCAAGCAGGCCGGAATGGGGTAGGGGAGAAGATGTTGGAAGGGAGTCTAGTTTAAAAGGCACCATAGCAGAGGCGTAGCAGTGAGCAAGAAAATTACTTCCACGGGTGAAAACGCATAGTATACCATTATACCATTCGATAGAACAGCTAAGGAATCGTTTTCACAAAATAGTAATGTGATAAAGAAAACACAATTATGTGTACAATCTTTTTTTACGCGCCGACTTTCTAGTTTGGTTTTAAATATTCGCAAATTCCTGTTTGGAGGTTTCTTCAGGTAATGTACACTTCTGAATGGTGCTATGCATTTGCAGTGACGTGTAATAGCATATTATGAATTTCCAGCCATCGAATTCATTTTCTTTTTGACAGCTGCGCCTCTGTTATGATGCCTTCAAACTTCACTCTGCATACAGAAAAAAGTCACTGAACGTTCAGTTGCAGGCAGTCAAACGTATAGTTCCAGATGAACCTGCCGAACGTTCGGCAATGGCAACTGAACATATTTAGTTAAAGGTATTTAGTGAACGGAACAATATGTTCAGTAAGCCAGACGTTATAGTGCCTGTTACTGGACGCATATAGTAAAACAGTATTGACTAGCGAGAAAAGAAAGAGAGAGGTTTGGAGCGGGGCTCGAACACACGACTGTCAGAGGTGCTTGTTCATTATCCAAAGCTCTACCCTTGTTCCATGGTTTCTACTGTTGAACGGGAGACCTTTTACTAGTCCTTTTATGTTACGAAAACAGTTTCTGGAGTAAATGGAGTTTCTGGACATTTATGTAGACTTTAATTATTCGAAACGTGGAAATTGTATTAATTGATCCTGTGTTAGAATAGAGCTATGAAGAAGACTGATTCGTGATTTTTCATAAATGAGACACCTCAAGAGTATGATAATGACGTTTACTTCACTGTTCGGGTCGACGACATTTCTCAAACAAACTGGCTTCCACTTTCCAAGACATTCAGTGAATATACTTTCAACTGGATGTATGGCTGCAGCAACTATAACCGCCCAGTTACGTTCTCCTCATTGCGCATTTGGTGCATGTTACTGTTAATGTTTAGTTACAGGTTACATAATACATAGTAATTGGCATCAGACATGTTTTGTTGGAGTTTAACTAAACATCGTTCAGTTCTTGGTACTATATTGTTCAGTATCTGTTACTCTAGGTTTAGTTGCGTTAAGTAGAACCCTTTTTACCATTTGTGTTTCGCTGTATGTAACATACAAGTTGGCTCTTGTTCAGTTCGTATTACCAGATGTTTTGTTGGCGGTACCAGAAAACCCTTAACTGGACCTGTTTACTTAAGATTTATGGATCTATTTTTCTGTGTGTGACCGACTCCCTTTCAACTCTTATCTCCGTCTCCTTCCCGGTCTGATTGCAAAAAAGAAAAAGAGGCAAGACATTTTCGTTCGTGGCCTTAGTTATATATTTAAAGTGCCTGAGGGGAGGCGGTCTCTACTCTTTAGCTCTGACATCATTGCTGTCCATCCCGATATAGGTTTCGCAGATAAAAGTCTCCGTTTTGGAGGTGTCTTTCGATGCTTTATCAAATAGTGCTAAGCATTTTCAGAAATCAAATTCACAAAATCGTGATTGTTCCTTGTTAGTTTATGTCTTAGGAATTCAAACAACCCATTTCTGACAGTCTATGCTGGTTTTTTTTTGTTTTTGTTTTTTTGTTTTTTTCTTTCTGGTTTTAAGTTATGACTAGTAACTTAGTTCTGTCGATAAGATGCTGGTCTTTTAACAGAACGACCAGGTTCACTGTTAAACATTTTCCGAAACATTCCTGGAGAAAGCTAGGCACCCATAGCTGGCTGAGAACTTTCAGTAACTTAGCTCATATAAACCATCCGCCATACAGCTTTCAGGAATGCTGGGAGCAGAAGAGAAAAGAAGCAGAAGCCCGAAGGGGGTGTGAACACCGGTTGATCAGTTAAAAGTCTAGCGTCGTAATCACTACTCTAAATTGCCAGTTAAAAGAATACAGCTATAGGGTGTCAGAAGTATGTTGCCCGAATCCCGAGGACATTAACTGAGTTGATTCCACTACTTACGCGAAATTTTAATCATTTTCGTAATTGCCAATTAGGGTTAGGAATTATCAGGCTTATTTGTTTTTACTCCTAGTATTGCTGAAAACTGAATGATTTACGACATTTATCAGTTACGTTAATGGAAATGTCCATGTAGCTAGGTTTCCTAGGTTTTTCCAAGAATATTTGGAAACATTTTGACAGTGTATGGTTCTGAAAATTTCACATAACTTACATAAATATAGTAGTCAACCAAAATGCTATTACTTACAGATTGTATTCGGACTGTTGGAATAGAGAGGCAGGAAATAGATCTGGATTAGCAGGGAAAGTAGAAAGGAATTTACAACGTTGCTATTTTCCCACTCTTCTGTTCTATAGAGGGACCACCTCCTCAAGTCTCTTGCCTGTAAAGAAAGGACTCTTCCTGCAAAACTCACTGATCCCAGCTGAAGAATGACGTGTGTTGTATGCAGCGAACTAAAAAAAAAACGAGATTTGTTTTTATTATGTATGACAAACGTCGTAAAGTATCCAGATAAGGACACTCCCTTCCTGGTTTGTGGGCGCACCTACGAGATATAGAGTTGAATGTATTCTTTATCAGTCGAGAGTAAAGGGTATATTTGTAGAGTGGCATAAACTGTTTGGAATTTGGGGAGTTCTGTAGTTGTATGTATTTTTGTGTAATGCAAAGTTGTGTGAATTCTAGTCTTTCAGAAATAACAAGTAGTAAAGAGAGTGTCTACAGTAACATCCGAGGTGGTAACGTAATGCACGGCAAACATCGACGGATGATAGTACACGAATATATGGATCCGCAAGGAATTTCTCGAGATTCCCAGAAATTCTCTCATCAAAAAGTAGGTCGAAATAACCATGAATGCGAGGATTTTCCAGTAGGTAACAATGATTCATTTGAGCCAAGTCGATAGCTCAAACAAATTTCATATGCCGAATATTTTGATTATAATTTAAATTCGTGTGTGGTTGCATTACAGTAATTAATTATAAAAATTACATACATTCAATGAACATATTGTTTCTTCGTTATCAATGTGAGAGAATTTAATTGCCCAGTCGGATGGATGTCATTACATACCAGGTGTGTAAATATGAAACCGGAATTTGTGCTTAGACGGCGTTAGCTGTCACTGTGGTTTCCGTAAAACTGCGTGCTTGGCGCCACTTGTTTGTTTTGACTGCTGATAACGATTTGCAACTCACAACTAGACAAGTTTCATGTCATCGTGTAGTGTTTAATAGCGTTGAACATGGTGCAATCTGTACCTACAAACTATGATGTGCGGACAGCATTGGTTTTTGTTACCATTTGAAGAAAACTGCTACAGAATAGCATCGCATGTTTGTCGAAGCTTACGGTGATCATGCTCTTGGTAAGTCACAGTGCTATGCGTGGTTTACAAAATTTAACAGTGGCGATTTTGACGTGAGAAACGAAGAACGTGGAAGACCACCGAAAAAGTTTGCAGACAACGATTGCAAGCTTTCTTGGATGAGGATGACGCTCAAACGCAACAACAACTCGCGGATCAATTAAATGTGACACGAGAATCAGTTTCCATACGTTTAAAAACCATGGTCAAGATTCAGAAGGTGGGAAAATGGGTTCCACATTCATTGACTGAACGACAGCAGGAAAACCGAAAAAACACTTGCGAAATTATGCTCGCCAGGTACAAAAGGAAATCATTTCCCCATCGAATTGTGACTGGTGACGAAAAGTGGATCTATTTTGAGAATTCTAAGCGTAAAAGATCATGGGTAATTCCAGGAGAACCGGCGACATCGACTGCAATACCAAATCGCTATGAACGTAAGACAGGGCTTTGGTGGGATCAGAAGGGAGTGATTTATTATGAACTGCTGAAACCTGGCGACACCGTTAATACCTAACGTTACCGAAAACAAATGATTGATTTGCATCAAGCTTTGCGTGAAAAACGACCAGAATATGACGAAAGACAACATAAAGTGATTGTGCTTCACGATAATGCACCCTCCCACACAGCAAAACCGGTCAAGGAAACGATTGCGACGTTTGGCCGGGAAATCCTTCCGCATGCGACTTACTCACCAGACTTGGCGCCTTCCGATTTTCACTTATTTGCACCCATGGGACACGCACTTGCTGACCAGCGCTTCACATCTTACGAAAATGTACGAGAATGACTTGATGACTGGTTTGCAGCACAAGAGGCACAGTATTTTTTGGTCTGGCATCCACACATTGCCGGAACGATGGCAGAAATGTGTTGCTATCGATGGCCGATATTTTGAATAAAATAGTTCTTAGCATTGTCATCCGATCACTGTGTCTTTTCTGTACATAAATTCCATTTTCATATTTACGCACCTGGTATGTCATCTTATATCAAACTTTGCCGTATTATTCATGTTTATTTCGACCTACCTTTACTTCAAAGAGTTCCTAAGAATGGACCACTTTCTTCTAGAATCCGTTGTTTAACAATTCTGTAATATGACTTTTTGGATAGAACAGCTTTGAAATCTGACGATAGTAGCTTTACTTTTAGTGCTAATGAAAATGTAAAAGTTTAGAAGTATTTTTCGCACACTTGCGCGGCAGCCTATAGCTTCGAAACGCTGTGAAATTTAAACCTCTGTGAGTAACACATTTTCCCTTACTTTTTGATGTACTATTATCCCTTAAAGTTTGTCGGTGCATTACGTTACCAGCTTATAAATACTCACCTTGAGACAAGAAGTTTTAATCTTTTACACGTGAGAGGAAATTGAATTTTGTGAACTAAATAAATACTAAACTTTAATACAAAAAATATTAAAGAAAAGAAAGAAAACTGCTACAAAATTACTTGATGCTTTGAAATTCTACCTTCCCTATCAGGGAAGTATTTCTTCACTTTTTTGCCTGTCTGCAAATATCAAAAGATTGAAAATATATCCTTGACGTCATAACATACAAGTTTAACGGTCTGTACAAATGTTATTGCTCTATATCTTGTCTGTAATACTCTGAAGATTGATTATTGCAAGAATACGAACGGAAATGAGAAAAAGCACGTAAAATTTGCTGCTTGCTTCATAAGTAGGAAGTTAAATTTTTGAATAATTAATAACGGATGAACTCCGGAAACACCTAGTTTGGGGTAATTCTCTGAAACTTGTGTATGCAGAGAATTTGCAAAATGGAAAATGTTGAGCAAACGAATATGAGTAATAGCAGGCAAATGAAAGCTGCTTTTTTTTCTCTTTACTCATCGCCAACAGCTTGTATGTTCACATACAAATCCTTCGTCGTCTTATTTTATCTGTCAGAGCCAACCATCACGAAGAGTGCTCTTGAAACGTCATTTCCACTTCAAACAGCAGCTCAATTCATTGGCTTATATTTCTGTAATAAATGGCTCTTACAGGTGACCACCGTGAGGAGTACCGTATTTTGTCCAGTTGGATCATTTTATTTAATATACAAGAGAGGTAGAATATGTAGCTGGTTGTGCATGAATAGACTTAATGTACAAGAGGTATGCATTCCTCATATCACAATCAAATATAGATTTCCTCCCACACAAGACATTTTCATTCTCCGTTATTAATATGTAGTGCAGTACAATGAAAAGAAACTAACGTAAAGAAGAATGCTTCATGTGTAAACAATATTATTACAAGGCTGTACGTGCGATCGAATCAAACATTATGATTATACGTTACATATTATATCATACAAAATATATTTCACGTATATTTGGATGGTAAAACGTACGCTTTTCCGTATATTTCTGTTTAATATGTAGTTACAACAAAACAACCACACATGAAAATGTCAAGTTCGGAGAAACGAAGCAAAGCAGAACAATGCTGAAGTAATGCCCACATAATTGCTTCGTTACGCTTCACTCTGCTCATTTGTTGTGGTGGCCACCATTTTAATAAAGTTGATTTAGCACGGTATCGCTCTGCTTTGCGTTGCTTCCCTTCATCTGTTCAAACCACTTCTTTAGTTTAGTTACCTTCTTTACAGCATCCTGTAGCTACAACTTTCTTGACCACTCTGGTTTCACAACTTCTATTAATAAAAAAAAAAGTAAATAATATCTTTTGCTCAAATTAAACTCCTTAAATGCCTATAGGCTGGCTTTCAAAAACTATTATATGCTTATGAGTTAAAATATAGTAGACAATTGAATCACTACTAACAACTCCTTGAAGATATAAGTAATATAGTATAGCTTTGTAACTTATTTGTAACTTTCTTTCGTTCGGCATTTTTACCGCCAAAGTAGAAATTAAACACAAATTAAATATGGCACTTTTGTATTAAGAAAAACAATTGAAAATGTGACATTATGTTCCTACATATATCTTTTATGATTTCTTTCAATGCATGAGATGTTTCATTTCCAGCAATAGCCCTCATTTATTAATCAAATTTAAATTGAAATATAATGCACCGTTTACTTTATTATTTTTTATCATGTAGCCAATGAAAATATAGAGATAAAATAGATCGTATATTAACTTAAACAAACATCACAACACTATGTCACA
>JAGDQP010014826.1:22793-44198 GCA_022664845.1 Lepisma saccharinum | reverse complement strand
AGTGAGTGAGTGAGTGAGTCAGTTAGCCTAAAATGTGCAATTTCAGGGGTCCACAACTAGAACATAGTTTGAGATACGAATATGAAATTTTGTACATCAGCACATATTTACCATATCTCCTTAACGGCAAAAGCTCATATTCCTATCTTTAACATCTTTTTTCTTACGGGGCCCCCAAATCGTCGATTTTACCATAAACTCTTGTTCCTGTATAACATGCTTCTGGCAGTGCTGACGTTTTCTGACGTCAAGAACTTGGCTAATGCACTGCCGTGCATGTTGATATAAACGATATTATAAAAGTGAAATGTATGTATTGAAATGTAATGTAAAAACAAATATTCTCTCTTCACTGTTCGGTCGTTGAAGTTAAAATGGAAGAATACAAGAAAGTTAGTCGTAATAGTTCTTATCACATTATCACGTGAAATATAATAAACATAACCTAATGGTTTATCAGAATAGTCTAACGATTAGACAGTGTTGATAAATTTCTTTACTGCTGAGTCATGCAGCATTGTCATTTTTTGACTTTAGCATATCCAATATATTTTCCCTTTAAACTAAGTGAAATAGATGGAAATGGAGAGATCGAATAACAACATTTATATATGAAGTACAAATCTTGTAGCTACATAATATTTTTATTAAGAGAGTATCAACTACTTGAACTTATGCGTAACATGATTAAAGGTTACAAATAATATTGAAAATAAACAAGTGTTGAATAAGAGAAGGATACGTTAGCTCACTTAACAGAGCGCCCACCTTTGGTGGTAAGGGTTCATAGGATTAATACCTTACTCATGCTATGGAGGCTTTGTAATAGGCAAACACCGTGTGGATGAGTCTTTTTCAGAGGCTGCTTGTGTTGTGTTTTTGCACTTTTTCTGTTCTAAATTTTAATTTTAATTTATGACCTTTAGGTATCTGAGGATCAAGTCCGGGTAGGGGAGGGGAAAGCATGCGAAAAGGTGTCAACCAGGGGGTATCTTGAAGGTGCCATGCCGAGATTATGTGTGCATTAAAAGGCAAAAAATCAAAATTGTAAACTAAAGAATTAAAGTAGGTTTGTTACAAGAATTCGTTGGGCGGTTGAAGCTACACATGGCGTGCTGAAAGAAAAGTATTGTATGTTAGATGAAGTATTTTACAATAAAATGATAACTAGTATAGGCCCGCATTATAGAATTACTAGTTTTCCACATAATAAATTCTCCAAACGTTTGACACTAGATGAAGTTCACTCAGCAAACACCGCAATCATGAAATCTAAGAAGAATTCAGAAACCGGAAATACCCGAGCAACCTTTGTTGAACTGAAGAAATTGCGAACAAGAAAACTTCCTTTTACATTTATTTCTTCACAGGTTATTGAGAATTTTCTTCGAATGACCGAAAAGGATTTGAAACTATTGTTCTGTGAATCCTTGCATTATAAACAGGTGAATGCTGTTTGGCTGAAATGTTGGATGAAAGTGGTAATATTAGTATGTAGTATGTTAAAGACAACGAACAACAATATATTGAAAAGAACAGTGCAGTCAGGACATAAACAAAGCAAGACGTACAAGTGCTTCATCGAATATGTACCAAACACTGAAGGTTACAAAAGTGTCACTAGGTATTTTGCGACTGTGCAAATGGTTTCAGAACAGTTGTCTGTTGCTCCCACGTTGCAGCCATTACTTATTATCATAGTTATGGAAGATATTTGTCGAGAATCCCAACAACAGCGCAAATACTGAGCAAAATATTCGATCACGACAACATTCATGTGATCATAAATGAAACAGTGACGAGGATTGAAATACATACTAAAACGTTCCTTGCTTATTTGCCTTATATTCTTTTGCTAAACAAATTGAGATACTTGTACTCAGTGACGTCATTTCAGTTTCTGCTTGCAAGGGGCAAGATCATTTAGGGGAGACTCTATATGATGTATGGCTTGGAGCATCCTACCTATTTAAAAGCGAAGTTTTTACTTCATGCTCTTCATATTATACGTAATCAGTGATTTCGTAAAACCTCTCCACTATAGAAGAAGTTCCCACTAAGTCTTCAAAAGTACCCCCAACTTAAAAAAAATTACGGTCAAAAATCGACATAAAACGTTCAAAATTCCCCTTTCACCCTCCCAATTTCTGACTTTGCACCCCCTTCGAAACTGAAAATCCCGGCGGAATACCTGCACGTAATTCGCATGCATCTCTTTGCTGTTAATATGATATAGCTAAAAACAAGTAACACTCATATCTGATATTAAAAAAATAAGGAAATATTAATTGTTAACTTTTTGTAAAGTGTTAATTATTTACAACAGATGAAAAGATCTCATGTCTTGCCTTTATGTTAGCAATCATTAACAAGATCGTCAATAGAAATTTTCTTAACCTCTTTCCGCACCACAACCAAATCATCAACGAGTCGAATCGATCATCGAAAATTGTTGACCGAAATTTCAGTCTTTCTAGAACAGAAAGAAATTATTCGTTAGAGGCAGTGGTGAAGACGTAATAACTGATAACGTAATAAGTGCACTGGGGAAGACGTAATAACTGATACGGAAATAAGTGCCTCAGGTGCTGGAAAACGCGATCGGGGTGGGAGTGGGAGCATCGACCATAACCAAGAAAGGCACTTTGCTCATTAACAGCAGTCTAGCTTGAGTAGTGGCGAAGACAAATGGAGGCGTTGAAGCATCTCGTTCAGAGCTGTCTGTTCTATGATTTTAAGGTGGGCTTGTTCAGAGCCGAATCAAGTCGTAGAATACATCAAACCTTTATGGATAATGCTGTGAATGAAAGCATTGGAAGCGTTGGTCCCAGAAATTCAGGTCGAGAGATTTGTCCCTGTATGATGAACCCCGCAGTGGGCATCTGCAAGTCCTGGATGACAAAGTCCTGAAGACGGTCATTTATTTATTTATTGAACACAACAAGCTAGACAACGACTATAGCCAAACGTGTGGTGAACTTGTCGGCCGCTTCATAGTTTTTGACGAAATAGATAGACTTCACCTGCACCTCATAGGGAAGGCATAAAGTTAACCAAGTTCATCCCACACACTATTGAAAGCCAGGAGGACAAACTGGCGACAGAGTGGCTGTTGTTGCTTTCTCGGCACCGCAACACACCCATATTCGATTGAGTGCACACCAGTTACGAAAAGTAGATCCAGTATGAGACTCCCCAGCATGTGAGACATTGGCTGTCACTGCGCGATTCTGTGCCTCAAACCAGAAGACCACCACTACACCCACTCTAGATCATGCTCTTGGCATTAGTCGCCAAGTGGCGCACTAGAAGCTGCTACCACCGTACCAAACTGACACTGCAGCCCTGTACTCGCAGTAGTTGGAACGTGTGTAACAGGTATTGTAGCAGAAGGAGCATTTGTGAATAGCAAGGGTATACTTTTCCTTGCTGACAGCCAAATATGGTGCGGGTAGGCCGAATGTTGTGCGAGTGGTTAGGGTTACCATACAGCGACTTGGTTGGGAGACACTGGGCTATCCACCGTACTCACCCGGACCTTCTGCCAACAACTTGTTACGTCTTCTATTCCCTGGTAAATCTTCTTCGTGGAAAATCCTTCGCCAATGAGACTTGCGGCAGGCACTCACGACATTCTTTGCGTCCAAGATCCCCAGTGTTATCGATAAGGTATTACGCAGCTGCAGGAATGTTTACAAAATACACTGAATGCCGATGGGAATTAATTTGAGTAAGTGACAATTCCTGTATACCTTTCTGTTTCGATCAAAACTGACAGGAACGTTTCTGGTTACCTTGCAATTCCGCTTCGTTCGTCTGTCTGTAACGCAGCACTCTATATTTGTCTTGCTCGAAATGCACTCATCCTCTAATAGATGTTAATATTCAAAACGAAGCAGGTAGAATGAAACTGACTTCAGGTTAGGATTCAGCGACCTCCATTAACATATTGTTTTCAATCTGGTGATGTAACAGCCTTTCCTTGTGCTATTTCTGCGAGGACTTTCTCGGGCTCGAGAATTAGCCGGAAACTACGTTAGCAGTTGAGCACGTGGAAGAGCTACGCACAGGCGCAGAACGCCTTGAATAATAAGTAACACTAAGAAGCGGTGATTCTGCCACTAGCAGCATAGCGTAATGGTTAACGTATCGGCAAGCTGATCCACAGGTCCCGGGTTCTAACCCTAGCGTCGTAATTTTACATATTTTTTAAGAACATGAACTTTTTACGTTTTTATGTATATACGGATCACGAAATTTAATAAATAAAAGTAGTGACCAAGAGCATTCGGAGGTTAGGTAAGGTCAGGTTCGGTGTTTTTTATTGCACACGCGACTTACACAAAGACTCCAAGAGGACAGCACTGCACTCAACTGCTGCTATAGCTTCCGGCTAATTCTGGAGAGCGAGGGAGTCGTATTTCTGCGCTATATTCACTCAGTCTGTCAGGCTGCTTACAGCATCAAGGATAGCAGATATGATTTCATATTTGAGACCAGTAGCCTCGATTTGCTTGGGCATGTTCATTTTGGTAGCATCGCAACTTTCCGAGTGGTATTTTTATACTATATGCACTTCTGTCAAATTGTACGTATGGGACTCGCATCTTCATTATTTTATCTCGAATGTTCAATATTTTCTTCAGATTTACTGACGACATCTATACCAATGTACAAATGCCTATCTTTAAGGTATTTTCATGCATGTTCTTCAGTGCATTCTCATCAGGTCCGTCGTAAGTTTATATTATAAACTAATTTGTGCTTGTTTATGACGTGAATGACAACTATCCACTTCATAGAAGAAAATTAAATCTGTCATTAGTACTATCTTTATCCATTACTTCTAGGAAGTGCCGTGTGCTGCAGGATTATTTTCCTGCGTTGATGTTTGGGTACTCTCGACTATTTAACATGATTGTCTTTCTGGTCATATCTTCCTCCAGAGAACAATCAGCGATATCTTCCAGCAAAGTTTGCATTTTCCTTCTGTAACCACCTATCTTCGTTATAGGAAATGTATTTCCCTTGCCGTATAATAGAAGAATGGGTTGATCGTTCTCGTTGTTATTTCTCAGGGCATTCTGTTCTTATTTAGTAGTGTTGGCCTTAAGACCTGTGACACGAGCAAAATGTACAAGTCAATTTGTGAATGCTCACAATAAATTCTTTCCCAGAGAAATTTCCTGGAGCGATGCCAAAATTTAATCTTTCCTTAGTATGGATTTCAATGCTTGTTCCAAGCTGATAATGTCAGCAGCATTTATAATAATGTTCCTGACTTTTCTACTGTTCCAGTTGCTGTGCTGCCTTCACTGTCAGAAAACATTATTTGTGTCGTGAGTGTTTTGTTCTATATACATAATTACACACATGTGCCGCTGTTTGAACTAAAATCTTATACAGTATTTAATTAATATCGAAAACATATTTTAGAATATTATTAAATACTTGAAAATTAAGATTGAAATTGGTCAATTAAAAAGAAATTTGCAAAGCCGTAACATATGTCTATATTTACAATGTAATATACACCAACAACGATATAACAGGTATAAACGTAACAATATATTTTAAAAATATATAAACACAATAATAATAATAATAATAATAATATGGTCTATATTGGAAACTGTCTTAAAGACATTCAAAACGTTTGGCACAGTAATCCTCCAGATCACCAGAAAGTTTGGTACAAGCCATTGATTGTCAAAATTTGGCTACGGAATGATGTACGTCAGCGTACATGCCATCGCTGGAAAGCAGAAAAATAAATAAAATTAGTGCAAAAATGACGTAGGAAATTTAATTATATCGATATTAAGTTAATTATTTTTTTAGGTATATTGAGCTCAAGATGGAAATAAAACATTGCACTCAGAACATGTTTGTAAGTCAGAACATGCATATACGCTTTTGTTTGTTGACTAAATTTTTTTGTTTGTTTTTTTCATTAATTGTCAAAGAAATTAATATTATTCTTAATGTGTTCTAATATAAGTGTTTCATATACTTGTGTGTTTTTGAATTGTAGTTGTTAATTTTTAGATTAATTTTCTTTTTGAAAACTTTAAAAATGTATTCAGAAAACTTCAGTGTTTTGTATTGAAATTGTTAAAATTGTAAATCTATCACCAATCGACAACGTGCCATTTGTGTGTGTTATTAACAAAATGAGAATTCAGAAACGATTAAAGCTAGGATTCTCCTTAAATCTGCCTAAAAATCTGTAAAAGAAATATAATAACAATATTAGAAGTAATAAAATTGAAATTGAATTGAAAAAAGTATTTACATACTGTTAAACTCTCTTCCAATATTGATATTAGTAAATGTGATAGCGTTTGTTCACAGAAAAACACTGAGGCATTTTCACTTGATATGGAAAGGCCGAAATATATTTATTCGTTTAATCAATATTTCATATTATTATTCATAACTAGAATATTCATCAATATTGGAAGAGAACATTCTCTTTAGAATGTAATAAATGTTTCCTAAACGAAACATACGATATGAGAGAATCGGTAAATATTTTTCAAGATAATTACTGGTTTCGCGTGTAATTGACGTAGTTCATATTGTACTAATGTTCATATTGTATTGGAGTATGGTACGAATAACTCTAAAGACATAATCAAAGATTAACTTATGCAGTCAATAGTGGTCGTTATAGGAAAGATCGTTTATTAAGAAAGACGAGTAATCTTGTAGGACCTGATATACTCTTAGGTCTATATATGAATTTTCTATATTTTAATCTCTCTTCTTGATTTGCTGTTTGGTAGTTTGCACCTTGCGAATAGAAACTTACCATCTTTATTGAATGGAAAACATCGGATGTCATAAATGGAAACACTAGTCTTTATATACTGAAAATATTTCTTTACCATCCGACCCATCCGCACTAAATTTAGCTTAAATATTCTTCGGCAATTTAGGAAAACGACTGTGGATGCCCAAACCGTCCCAATCTGCGTCAGAAGGTCACCCTCTTAAGCCCAAACACGTTTCTGTAAATGTTTCTAAACCAATCACAATATCCAAATCAAACTAGGCGTGATTGTTCCTCGACGTCTAAGAATGATGACTATGGGTGTCCGAACAGCACCAAATCTCCAAGAAGACTTCATCTCAAACCCAATCACTTTTTGTTTGTGAAGAAAAACGAAGCAACGGTGGACGCACGCAGTTTTAACCCATCCTTATATGACATTTATGCAGTCTTACTTAGGAGGGACTCCCCTCAATTGCTAACTGTCCTAAAGGAAATTCCTCTACATCGAGTAGTCCCTTAATTATTAACTTTGCCCAAATGCATTCCTTCTACAAAATTTCGATTTCCAAAATTGGCACATCTACCGTTAGTTTATCTCGAGATGTAGGCAGCGGTATAGAGAGGCCGGGGTCTAGTCACCTACAAAACACTGATTTTCTCCCAAATTAGAGTATTGCTCTCCGATCTGGTCGAAGCCCAGTCCAACTCACCTCTCCAGATTGAGCTCTATACTTTTTCCTAGCTACTGTACACTACAAAATCCCAGACATTTTCAGCATGACTAAACAGGATCTTTTTAATACCAAAAACTCCATGAAACGGAAATCCGGGGAAAAGTTAGCTGTGTCAACTTATTATAAATTAGTCCATGAAAAATTAAGATCTGAATAACTCTTGACTGAACTTCGTTTCGTATTTCTACTATATCCACTCGAAGAAATTGCCTATTGCATGTAGATCAGACCAGGCTTTCTATTATCCAGCGCTCGCTCTTACATAGATTGTTCAAGATCTACAATGATCTACCGATGCACATTGATCTATTTAATACAGAAGCTTTAATTAATTCAGTCCTGAGACGCTTTCTATGTTACAGCTAACTTTTACCTAAACTATAGTTTTTCTCACATTGTTTATATATTCCAATGTAAAATGGGTTACTAGCTGTATTTGGAATTTTGTTAAATAAACTAATAAATAATCAGAAGTCCCTTCACGACTCAAAATTTTATACAGATAATAGGGAGGTGTCAGAAATAAACCTAACTGAAAGTGGCATAATGATCTTGCACAAGAGGATAATAGGGATAAACAAAATTTGAAAAGCTTTTTATGAATCTTATATGTGGACATGAACCACAAAATTAACTTAGATAACTAGACAATTTAATGTTTTATAGAATCCAATGAATTAAGAAAACTAATGCAGAATAGTTCGTATATGAATAAAGAAAATATTATATTTTATCTTTCAATAGGGGTGATTTTCTTCTAACAAAGATGGCATAGTGATTTCCACACTTTTCATTGTACCGGCCGTTTCACCACGTAGCCTGAGGCGTCTCCAAGGTTCTGGGTTCGAATCCTTGCTGAGGTATGGATGTTTGTGTATAACAGAAACTTAACAGCTAGTGGAATCGAGACGGACCGAAGTCATTGGTTACAAAACGACCCAAAACAAGAAAATTTCCATTTATTTTTTTTAATGTATTCCAAGGAGAATGGCTTAAGATAAATTAATCAGCATCAGATTTCTAAAGATTATGTTTTAAATATCTACATATCTTGTTCAACTTCTGACTTGCTCGGTGTGCATAGTGTGCAGAAATTTGATTTCTTTTATTATATCAGCCTACATGCGCTGTTTGGAATATCCAAATACTCATTTCCCTAACCATAAGAGTTAATCTGAATTTATTAATATATATTTATTGATATGAAAATTTCCATCTTTTGGAAATTGATAACAATGTCGTCATAGTCGTAGCCACAATTATGCAACAAAGGGACGATTAAGGGGGTGTAAATTTTGATTTGCAACAGGAACAGTAATTGACTAAAACTGAGTTCGGAAATGTATATTTGACTTTTGATAAATGAATAGCTATAGAATTTTAAATAAAAACAATAGTATACACAAAGTCAAAAGTATAAAATTTACTAAGATAAGTCATGTATATTGAAAATAATAATTTGAAAAAAGTCCATTTATTGCTTAGAAATTCGTATCAAATGTTTGATGTTTAGAAATGCATTATGAATATTTTAACTTTGCTAAAAATAAGTGCAGAGTGTGAGTATGTTAAATTTATAACTGTCCTTAAATACCTCATAATTACATTGTTTGCATCACTAAGAAACAAATGGTAATATATATGAATCTTCACTACTAAACGTATGTAGTGTATCGTACACTACTAAACGTATGCATTGAATTGAATTTATCTATGACAATTTAGCATCTTTGGTTCAGGCTGGAATAGGTTAGAAGATGAGAATTGATATGGGAAGGAGTTGGCCAAGACCTAGTTTGAAGGTATCATGCAGGTATTACTCATTACTGACGTTCTAAGGATTAACCAAAGCTTAGTAAAGAAATTTATTAAAATATTGGTTATTATATTAACCAATATAATATTATTAAATATTAAAATTAGACTGACATGAACATGTTATTAAAATATTAAACGTAACATAAAACATAAAATGTTAAAATATAACAAAATATTAAAATTTTAAAACATCTTACGAAAACAACCAATAGTCAGAAACAAGATAAGATAAAATTAATTGTATGGGCGGTAACAGCACTATGGCTTACGCCCATCCCGAGTGAGAAACAACTTTTCAACTAAATATGATTCATACGTATATAACCCGAAACAATTTCTCAGCTTATCTAGGTCAACATTGCTTATCCATTTTAATTTATATTAAAATAGTACTATACCGTACAAAATCACAGAGAAATATTCTCAGCATCACTAGTATCCTGCTGACATCACTGTCACATCTACATTCGTAATATTTCTTGTAAAAACACACAAATTATTAAAATTAACATTAAAGTCAGTGTATATATATTTTTTAATTTTATACATTTTTTTAACGACATTGCAGTAACGTCACTCAGCTCTAGTAGCTTTGTTGACATGTTTAATGGTAAATTTATCGCCATGTGATCCACTTATATTACATGAATGCGTTTTCCTTCAGCAGCAATGTAATATCTAGAACAATGATACCGTTAGTTATAAAATCATTTACATTTTATTGTCGCTAACAGTTACACGGCAATTAAATATAAAATCATTATACCTATAAACAAGTTACAATAAATATTCATGAATACATTGTTAATTGAAAATGTAATACCATAGCGTGTGCTCAGCGTCTGGAAAGCCTTATATATGAGATAAAAACAGTTTGTTTTTTTTAATCTCAGTGAGAAGTTTCAAAGTTTAGCCACAAGGAAAACCTAGGATACATTATTTCATAAAACACGACATGTTATTGTGTTTACATTTCGAACACTCACTATCAAATAATGAGAGTGATTTCTGTTTCCAACGAAAATATGAAGAACTTGTTAAAAGTTAAGCGAACAATAAAATACTGTAAATGGTGGTAAATACTAGTAAAATGTGAAACCAGACACATTTTTTAATCATGTCATAAGAACAGCTAAATTGAGAGCGGTCAATAGAATAATGGCAGGGACCAAACTTAGTGTACTGTCTTTCCTCGATCGAATATGGTACCTTCGAAACTAGGGCCTGGTAGGATCCCACCCCCACCCTTAGTCCGGCCCGAGTCATAGTTATCTAAGGTAATGAATGAAATTCAAGTCAATTTAACGAATACATAAATTTCAATGATCATTGGTCCAACGATGTGGATTTGTATTGCGTATAAGCATACATACATAATACACACACTTTGAGCTTTGCTTATTAGATTACCTTATTAACATGCAAGTTCGTTTTCAGACTTTTTAGGCTTTCCGACATTTTTTATCACACCTAAATATTGTTTTATACATTCATTTGGTGTTGAAGTACAGATAGTTCATAGAAGGGCCAATTCCACAGAACATCTTACTTTATTAAGATGCGCCATTTTGTGTAACACGTAATCGAATTGTGAGTGTGAACAAACTTATATACGATTTCGAATTCCTTTTTAAAACACATGGTGCCGAAAATTATTAGGTTGTGAATTTGCTTAGCTCTAATTATAATTAGCTTTATGCTGTTAGACAAATTTTGTAATACACTTCATGCATTAGTTTTAAATCAGACTAAATTTAAAATCTTCTCCATTTCAGCCCGTCGCAGAGCCAGTGAAAAATCCTTTCAAAAATCGCAATAAAATGATCGAAATCAGATACAAATGGTTTATAGTGTTACATTTTAGTTTGAGCTCATATCTTTCGCTTGTATTTCTCAAAAACTTTTCTTAAATGTTTTGCTGTTAATTTTATATCAAATTATATTAGGTTTTCCTAATTTAGATGTCATTTTACTCAAACCATGTAAGCATAACAACATTGTGTTAATCTACCATTTTTCATTAGAATTATCATAAATTAAAAGCAGCACCATTGAAAATACATAAAGTGTAAAGTACATCATGTTATGCTCGCACTATGGTTTCTGTAGCTACGTGTTCAGTAATCTATACGACCGTTCCAAGAATCTACGAAAAGTTCTCAAAATAATTTGAAATATGTTTTTTTTTAAAATTGTACAGTATATATAGCACTATTCATATATAACGGATACTTGAACTCAGTAAGATATTAAACAGAAATTCATAATACGATACATACCTGTTAAGGAGCTTGATCTTTGTATGCCATGTCATGGGCGTCAGTTGGTTTGTCATTCTGTAAAGATCTCGCTGCATAAGCCCCGTAAGATACGTGGGGATGATGATCATAAACATGCTCCCCTTGTTGTACAATACCCTTAAGACCGTGAATGCTTGAAAGTACGAGTGAAATAACAGCAATAATAAGAGCCTTAAATGCCAAAGCCTTGAGGACTACAAGGGCTATAGACAGAAAAGTGGCTTTCAACATTCCGCCAAAGAGGAAAATTCCTGCCAGCTTCTCCTTCTCCTTTCCTCTTCCTGAAAATATTAAAAAATATATAATGAAACAGTAATTGGTAAAATATGCATTACAATATATTTGCTATCCACAATAAGTTAAAAAAATATAAGACATTTGGCATCACACATATGGGAGACGTTGTTCAGTAGAGTATATGTATTATTATGTAACTTTATGTTTCATAACAAATTGACTCTTTAACAAGAAAGTAATACACAAGGATTTTGAAGAATGTTCTTAATTTTGTGAAGTAAACAAAACACTTATTCAGAAATCAAACGAAATTTACATTTTATTGCAAGTCAATAATCGTGAACGAATACATCCATGGGTAATGAGTTAATGGTGAAATTTGTGAACAACAAGCAAGCATGTACAAACCAAAACACTTTCAATATAGTTGAGCTCTTAAACATAACGTAACATTCTACGACTTTTACACGCTACTCAAACTCAATTTTCTAAAAAAAAAAGAAAAATCGACCCTTTTCAAAATTAACAGTTTCTCGGGCCCCCGGGTCCGGGTAAATATTTTTTGATCCGACTGTGTTTGGGGCGAACAAATATAACATTCTATAACTTTTGCACGGCATTCAACCTCAACTATCTAACATATTTTTTCGGGGTTCCAAAACGGCCGATTTTTTTTATTTGAATTTGAGTAGTGTGCATGCAAAAGTTGTAGAATATTATGTTTGTTCGCCGAAACACAACCGAATCAAAAAATATCTAGCCGGGCCCCGAAGCCCTCGAAAATTTTAGTTTGAAAACGGTCCAAAAAGCTTTGACGACCAAAACCGGCAATATTTGATATGGCTAAATTTCGTACCAATGCATAATTTTTCATAACTACTCGAACCCAAAAATGTGGAAACTGGTATCATATTTTTATTACTTGTTTTACAAAAAAGCAATTAGGCCCTTTAAGGGTCCAATATTGTTTTAGGACGGCCAAATTTGGCATGGCTTTTTTGGCATGAAATATCTGAAAGAAAATCGGTCCATCCTACTGCCCACTTCAGTCGTGAGATTTCATTATTCTTACAACATCGGGTGAGTCGTAGACCCAGTGATATTCTTCATTATGCAGTCTCCTCCATTCTCCAGTAATCTCGTCCCGTTTCGATCCGTATGACTTTCTTAAAACCTTATTTTCAAATACACGTAATTTATGTTCATCTAGGGTCGTACTTCAACTTTCGCAACCGTATTGTATTATCTGCAGAAGGACCGTTCTGTGTATTTTTAATTTCAACTTCCTTGATAATAATCGCGAGGTTAGAAGTTTCTGGACTGTTTAGAAACACAAAATGACGGATATTAACCCTCTTCTTATTTCTTCTGTAACCTCGTTCTTGCTAGTTACATATGCTCCCAAGTATTTAAATTTGTTTACTTTCTCTATGTTCTCATTCTTAATTGTTATGTATCTGTTTACTTCATTCCTTACGTTTCGGGTTGTTATCATGTATTATGTTTACCTGTAGACTTATCTCATCTCAAGCTTTTACTAAGACATCGGTGTTGCTTTGTAGTGCATCTATATCGTCCCCTATTAAATCTACATCGTCCGCGTACACGAACAGTTGATTCAAGTCATGCAGCGTTAGTCCCTTTTGCCTTCTTTTATTTTCAGAATCGCATATTCTAACGCTACGTTAAAGAGTAGTGGTGAGAAGACATCACCTTGTCTCAATCCGTTGCAAAACTCGAAATTATCTGACATATTACCTATCCGTACTCTGCTTGTGGGGTTTGTGAGACACATCCTTACTAGTTGAACCAACTTCTTTGGCATTCCAAATTGAACCAGGATATTGTATAACTCTTCCCTTTTGATAGAATCATATACTTTCTTAAAATCAATTAATAACTAGTGAACACTAACATTTTATTCCCGTTTCTTCCTTAAGATTTGTCGCAAGGACAAAAGCTGGTCCAACGTGTATCTATTTCTTCTAAATCCACATTGGTAATCTCCAATTATTTCAAATACGTATGCGCTTAGTCAAGTTGGTAGTATATTACTCAATATTTGGTAACATGTTGAGAGTAATGAGATTCCGCGCTAATTATTAGAGTACGATTTATCGTATTTTTTATAAACTGAACTATTATTGAGGTTTTCCTTTCCTTTGGAAGCTCCTCCTTTCCCCATACAGCATTTATCAATTGATGCCGTTCCTTGATTAGTGTCGTTCCTCCCGCTTTAATTAATTCGGCTGGAATATTGTCTATTCCTGGTGATTTGAAATTTGTCAATTCCTTTATCGACTTCTCGACCTCGATCTCGCTAGGTTCGGGTATCCACGGTTCTGCTGTATAGATTTAAAATTCATCTGTTTGTTCGTTGTTGTGCACTGTAAAAAGTGGAAACACGAAATGGATTAAAGTTATTCCGCTTTATGGAGAAATAAAAGTCGAAAATTAGCGTTTTGTTATATTTACTCTTAAATAAACCCTTAAATCCTTTAGAGTAAACCTTAACTCCATTTTAATGTTTAACATATTCTTTGTAATAACTTAACGCTAACTAAAAAGTGGTTGAAACTGGCCAAAGTGTTTTGTCGGTGAACGTTAAAGTTATTTTACGCTTCAAACTCGGTCATTTTCCGATCGAAGTGTAAGCTAAACTGTCAATTTTGAGGATACGTACTTTTGTGGATGAAGTTGAAGCCTTGGTTGGATAATATATAATCCAATAACAGGACTAACGTTACTTGCTTGTCACCGAACGCCCCGCCATTTTGAGTGTTTATATTGCTTTTACACTGTAAACAGTAAATAGTTCACTGGTGAACCGAGGACGACAAGGACTGTATTGGCGGAAAGAGGAATTAAGTTGGGTATAAATCTTTACACTGTAGGAAACCTGTTTCATTGTTTTCACGAGACATTCCTCGTAGTAAAATCAAGAACATGTTAATGATTAACCTCCTTCGCAGTAAATCCTAGTTATTAATATCACTTGGAAAGCTGTACTCAATAAGCACCTTCGTAGCTGAGTCAATACGTCAACTTGAGTTCGCTCAAAAAAGTAGTGTTTGTGTGAGCTCTGTGTTCGTGGAGTGCGCCTTTACGTGTACTATTCAGATATAGTTTCCAGTGGGTTTTTTTCTTCGCTTTTTTGTGTTTTCTATATACAGTATGAACACAGTTCAACGCAAAAATACAATCAGTGTCAACTTACATAGTTTAAATCAACGAGCGAGCGCCGTGGCATTTCACGAAACAGTTGCGGAACAATTAAAGCTTCAGGAAGGACAAGTGGAGTCGATAGAATTTGACAGCTACAAGAAATTAGCGTTCATTCGCTGCTCAACGTTGGAGATAGCACAAAAAGCAATCCAATTGTGCCAAGGTAAACTAATTATAGACGAAGGGGGAATACTCCATGAACTACCCGTACAATTGGAAACAAACGGCACATTTTAAAATAGTGGCATTCATTTTACCCCTTGAAGTGTCCGATGAATAGGCCAAGACAATTTTTCAGACGTATGGAACTGTGACAAATGTTTCGAAAATTTATTATTCTCAGTACTATCGATTTAAAGTATATACTGGAAAGCGCGTCATTACTTTTAGCAAACTGTGTAGGAAGCTTCCAATTTTTTAAAATACTTTGGGGCTCAATATCTAAGTCTTTTTCCATTTCCAACAAGACATTTGTGCCAAATGTAATGAACTTAATGAAGAAAATCATTAATGTACAATCGCGATACCAAAACCGAGGAAAGTGTTCCCACAAAATTTAAATTCCACATACTCTCCCCCTGAAATAGAGTCATACACTACATGCCCTGACCTAACAGCTTCGCATCTACGAAGACAAACAGAAACGGTGATTAGGCCTAACGAGCCAACGGAACTCCAGCTGTTCCTGTAAGTGAGAGAGATACCCTCGGGCTAGTTTCTTCCAACGCCGAAGAAAAAAAGAAGATAAGGACTCACTCAACACGGAAGATAGTGTTTTGCCCGTCCTCAGTCAGGGAGGTAAAAGTGCAATAGAATGTGTTATATATTCGCAAGAAACCGTATTAGTGAATCCGATCACACGAATCACAAAAGAAAGTGTCATTTCTAGTGCATCTGTCTCAGACGATTATTCCAGTGACATAAGTTTACAGGGACACCCTCCGCTAGAAGGTTCGTCTGCCCAACTCCGAACAACAACAAAATGTTCCAAACAAAAACGCCGTAAAGCGTTATCTAAGCTCAAAAAAGAAGTGGCGAGAACATCTCTGACCAGTGTGCTAGTGAACCTTGGATCGAAACCCGATCACCTGAACTATTTTTTTTTTAAATTTTAAAGGAACATTACCTTTTCTTTTTTTCTACTTTCAAAAAATTATCTGCTTTAATGAAATACGTTGGAGAAGTCATATATATATTTACAGGTCGCTCAAGCGACACGAAGTTGTGCCATGGGATGCATATAATTATGTCGTATACGATATATATTGGAGGTTTAAAAATTCAATACTTATTAAGTAAATTGTACTATTTGCACTACAAAATGAATTATTTATTATTATTACAAAAATCGCAAATAGCTATTACCATTTATTGATTTGAAAATAAGTGAGATACATGTAAATATGCAGTTCATTTTAAACAGAAAAGATAAGGTTAATAACGAGGTTGGTAATTTTTCAAAATGCTCTTTGAGCGTCTGGAACACGCTTTCTGTGGTCCTCAACAACCTGAATTAGGCTCTGCATTTCACTTTCTTTCTTTGTGATTGACTCATTGAAGTTGGACATAAGAGAAACCGAACGTTCAGCAACATCGTTGACAACCTTAAGTGACTCGACGATTCGTTTGTAGTTTTGGAATTTGTCCGAGTTACTCCAGCGCTCGGGATCACATTGGAACATGAAGTCGACGTCAATTCGAAGAGAACGTAAGGCGCAAAGGAAGGCTGGATTAATCAAATCATGCAGGTTCTTTGTTTCTAAGCCGTGGCAGTCTGTCAGTTTTATGCCTCTTGTACTCCAATTTTCTTCACAAGCCTTAAGACGATTTATAATTTCTCGCTTTTCCTCGAAAGATAACTTATCGGAAAACAGTGAGAGTGTAACTAATTCTGCTCCAAGATACTACAAGTGTGTTTGAAACTTGTTCATTGCAGATTCAGAAACAGATTTATTCACTACGGCATATTCTTTGATCTGCTTGAACATAAATAAGTCGTTGATGGGGGCATCGCATGTCTTGGAACACGAAATCCATGCTTTCACATATATGAGACTTGCAAACAAACACATTTCCCGCAGATTTTTCTCCTCTTTAACTGTAAGCTTAAACATTTCGCGGAAAAAGTATATCATGAAGCAGTATATTACCTTTCCCATCCAACGGGCCATATGGTAAACACCTGGTGATTTGAAACGATACTCCTTTTCTGGAAATCCACCAAGTATGAACAGGCAAAGCTCTATCATTTCTTTATAGCCCTCACGAGGAACGTAGTTATTATCTTCCTTATGTACAAGACAATTTTGTAGAAACACTATTACCTCATTTTTCAGTGTTCGTACATTTGGCATGGTAAGGCGTTCGTCTTCCAGCGCCTTAAAATTATGCTGACTAAGGTTTAGCCAAAACTCCTGGAAACGTTGAAACAGCGGAATATTCGGACCTCTGCTAGGCCCAAACAGTGTGCCAAAAACTGTGGAAATGAGCAGTTCGTGGATATGGTGCCTGCAAGCTAAATACAACCAATTCCTTCCAATACGTTATTCAAACGGAATGCAGGCACCTCTCATCGTATCTGTATTAGCAGTTGTTGTATCGAAACTCATGGCCACAATGTCATCCAGCACTTCCCACAGAACAACAATTTGGTGCATAGCTTTTACTTGTGCCTCTCCTGTTCCAGATGGTAGTTTGGCAACACCTAGTATTTTGTTAACGCCATAACCTGTCACAAGTATCCACCTGGCAGTCTATCCACAGTTGCTTTTGGATTCATTTCATAATTACTATCCCAGTGCAAGACTAAGGGAGATTTTTCAGTGTTACGAAATTCGATGAGTCGCTCGCTTTCGCTTCACTGTAGAACGCGACAGTGTTCCATCGTCGAGATTTTGACCATCTGCTTTGGCAATAACTGCCGCAAGTATAGTAAATTTTCTGACCGAAAGGTTTATACGATCTAAGGCTGAAGCAACATCTGAAGAGTTGAGCATCGTTTGAAGGATGCGTGATTTTTAGGTGCATTATCGTCATCACTAAGATCTAGTTCTCCAGATGCTGTTTGATTTTCCTGTAGCTGCTTTTCGTAGTAAGCAGGAATTTCAATTTCGTATTCGTTATCTTCGTAATTTCATATTCTTCACTATCATCAATGTCGCTTGCAAACATGGGTGACGTACTTGCTGCAATTTCCAGTCTTTCTTCTTCTTGTCGCTTACGCTCTAATTCTTTTTCTTCCCTTTATCTTGTTCGTTCTTCCGTCAGAGTTAAGTCAACATCAACCACTGCCATCTTCATTTTCCGATAACTCCTCTGATCTCTCAGGAATACTTTAACCTCTTCAATTCTTATCATACGTTCCGCAACTTCGTGGGCAATATCGAAGAGGTGATTAAGTTTTTCCGTGAATACCTTTTCTTTGGACTTCTGAGTTTCAGAACTTCGACTTTTGTTTTTCTTCAAAAATCTCTTCGAACAAAGACTTCATCTTGGATACAATGTTCGATTCGAAAGCTGTTGGGAGTCTTGTTCCAAATAACAATTAGTTCATCAGTGGTTGCTTTCAGACTCCCAGGAACTGTCATTTTTAAAGCATTATGATAATGATAGAAAGTTTCTAAAACATCACCTTTCGTTGGAAGAAGTAATTTCGGTAGCTTTTGTTCAGGTTAACCGATTAACCATAAAAAGGTTTTCTGTCGAGTAGTCACTGCAGAAAAGCCTAAGGAAACACTTCACGCCAATTTTTTTTAACTATTTATTATCACAGGAAAAGTACACCCCACAACGGGGATTCTTAATCATTAACATGCTAACTAGAACCTTCTCAGAACATAAAAACGAAATAATCGCAATACAGAACTTAAAAGTGTGGTTCAAAATCGGTTTTAAATCGCTCACGCGAAATGCTGATGAAATTAAATATCACCTCGTGGGTAACCAGTTTTTGTTGTTGTTTACTAATTGTTTGTAAAAAAGAAGAGGAAAACAAAAACAAAAATACACTAAACACAGAATAAACATTCCATAACAGAGAGTATCAAACAATATACATGAAATGCCTTTTGAACGGAAAAAGGGAACTAACATTTCTCAATATAGGACACGATAGTAATGGGCAAAATCCGCTTCCCGACTTTCACGCGGGATGCTTAGAAAGTTAAAAATCACTTCTTGAGTATACCAATCAGCCGTATTAATGTCTGGTTTAGTTCTAGGATATACAAAGAAACGTCGAACAACCATATGACAAATTTGCGGTGTGTAGGGGGAGAATCTATACATCGGTTGTCGATAAACGTCATTAAAATTAATATCCTTGTAGTGACACCGAGTACTACGCCAATACAGGATTTTACATTTCTCTCATATGGCCTCTTTATGTTTACATTGCACTAATTTGTGATACAGGTCTTCGGTTGCTAATTTATGATACAGTCTTAGAACGATCCTCACACATTCCTTTCTTTATAAGATTTATACCCACTGGATCCAAATTGTAACACTGAATGAACATGTGATGATGTAATAGAGAATTATGTTTGAGCAAGTTGAGGTTCTCACATATGATGGGCCACTTCGCTCCATCGTTGTGGAGTGGCACTAAGTTCAATGTTTTCTTTTGCAAGGAAATATGAATAAAAGTCTTTCATTGGGATGTGTCCGATGACCGCATAAGCAAATTCTAACATGATCTCAGAATTAATCGTTAAGGGACCTTGAATCGTACGAATGTCAATGGGGGTTACATTATCCAGGTGTTGAATGGCGATTAGAAAAGCACCATTAAGATATATTCACGTGATATTCAGTCAACACTCGTACGAATCAGTGAGACAGTAAGGATGTCGCTTGAATTTGAACATTTTTCAGATTTAAACCACCCTTCTCAACGCTTCTGTAGAGGTCAGCTCGTAGGGCCCGAAGGATCTGTTTATACCAGATGAAAAATCCCAAAACTTAATGCACATGAGCACAAAATTGTTTGGAGAAGACAAACAGTTGTAGGGGATAATATAGTTTACTTAATATATATGTATTTATAAAGCGACACCGATCGAAGAGGGAAGATAGGTCATCTTTATATTTCTATAGCTCCGCAACTAGACTTTGAAGCAACGTATACCCAGTTTCTGTCATAGTCTGACGCATGTCGGCATACCACGTTATGCCTAGAACTTTCACATGATCAGTCTCTTGTATACCCATGGAAGCTAACGATCTAATCGGAGCTCTCAAGTTCAGGCCTCTAGTTTTTTGCGGATTGACAGAGATGCCGGACACCTTAGAAAAACAATCAATTAAGTATAATATCCGTTGTAATTCCTCCTCATTTTGAATACAAAAGTTGATATCATCCGCATATATTAGACAACGGATATCTCGCTCCCATAATTTTATTCCCGCCAGGTTTCGATGTACAGAATGAGCAAATGGAGACATTATTAAAGCAAAGAAAATCCCGACTGTAGTACAACCTTGGAGGACTTCACATTGCAAGGGTATACGATGGCCAATACACCCATTTATTGATATCTGGACATATCTATGGTTATATATCCATTGTATCAAGGCGATAAAATTTGGGGGAAATTTCATAGCACGCATCACCGGGAATAGGAATGCATGGGAGACGGTATCATGAGCACTCGCGAATTCTGCCTTAAGAAATAGGAACAAGTTTCTCCCCTGTTAGCATATAATAACAGGTCTCGAATGTTCATTAGATGAATATATCATGGGTTCATCCCCTGTATGTCACTTTGGTTATAATGCAACAAATATGTTATTACACACTTTAGCCTATTTGCTATCACTTTCATAAATAATTTCGCATCAAAGTTCATCATGTGTGTAAGTCTACAGTTTTTAATAGACGTAGTTTAATTTATTTTAACAACACTCCTATCGTTGTAAAAAAATCGCCGATGTCTTTAGGGAAGTTCCAAAAGGAATTGAAAACCGGAACCATCTGATCCACTATATAGTCCTTATTCGCCACCATCCACTGTCCACACAGTCCATCCCCTACCCTTGAAAGTCTATATGGAGGGAGCCCAGGGCCTGTTCCACTTCATGCCGAGTAAAGAGTGCTAGAGAAATTCCGCATCGTCTGTAGATAATTGCGGTACGTGTTCCAGATCGAATTCTTGCACAAAAAAATTTCCTGAATCCCCAACTTTCGAAAAATGTATCATATATTGGTTCCGAATACCATCAAAAATTGTCTGACCTGTGTAAAGAGTCCCCTGGTCATCTCGCAACTCCTCAATAAAATTTGCTTCTCTAAGTTTAGAGTCCCGGATAACTG
>JAGDQP010014826.1:0-22393 GCA_022664845.1 Lepisma saccharinum | reverse complement strand
TTTACTTTGCATTTTCCGCACTTTAGGAAGCCAAACTAGATCCTGCATGGCACGTTGATTATAAGCCTGTAATACTGCTTGATAAAATTCGATTGTTCGTTTTTTGTCCTCGTAGTGCACTCGTGTATATAATTTGTATTCACGAATACAGATATTTTTTCGGCCCCACACTTTCCGTTTTTCACCACTTTTCCAGGTATAACTGTTTGTAGTCTGTTTTAATGCCGCGATTAAGTGACAAAAGGCGGGTTCGGCTACAAAATCGGCATTGAGACCAATATGATTTCCGAAGGAATGATGGAATATTCCATTTCACATTAATTTGGACCATTGTATGCTGACATAGCTAGTTTCTCAGTTTTAACACTTTTTATAGCCCGAGCTTACTTTTGCAAGAATCGTTTATGTGCGTATACAGAGGGACGTTGGGGAAGAAATGATCCCATGCGTCCGTTAACTTTAAACATTCCTTCATTTTTTTAAATGCAGGGCTATAATTGCCTTTCTCCGTAGTGGTCGTACAATCGTATACCGCGTTCATGTCGCCTAACACTATTAGGTTTGGATTTTGGTGACAGAGATGTTCACTGTCAAGTTCTGAAAGGAAGCTTCACGTTGTAATTTAACTTTAGTCCCACTTTCCATATAAGCCGTAAAAAGTGTCAGGCCTGCAAACTGTATAGCATATGATCTGCCTTCAATATCTTTGTAAACATCGGAGACTTCAATATCTGCTCTTACCAAGAATCCGACCCCGGTATTTTCTGTAACGTTATAGTTTTTTAAATAGTATTAATCCCTAATATGGAGATCGATAGGTGAAATCTCTTGTAAAGCCATGATGTGAATGATGGCGGACTTCAAGGTTTGAGCAAGGAAGCTGCATTTCCCCTCACTATGTCCCTGACAGAGATTTAAAGTGGCAATGTTAAGATTAAAGACAGGATTTGAGATCTAAGACTCCGGCATTAGGGCGGTAGAGAGCAAAGGTATGAGTAATGCAAGCATGTTGATTATAATTCTGCTCCTCTTGGCCGTCCCTCCCCCAACACTGGTGGGTAGTAAAAGTCCCCCTAAGATGAACACAGAAAAGGCCGCCATGTAAACGTAGGTTAGAAAACACTTGTCGTCGTTTATTTGCACCATGTTTCGAATGATTCACTTTATATTCGAACATATAAGTCAAAAACCATCTCATGAAAGCAGCACTACCATTCCTTCCCACGTCGGTGAAGAAAAAATATTATCCGTGTAACCTAGTTAAATAAAGTTTTTGTCCGGTATCCTTTCTAACAGTTGACTGACTTTTTGGTAGTGTCCTTTTACTAGGAGAAGACATAAATTCACTCACCTCGGATCTTCGTTTTCGAGCAAGAGAACGCGTGTTATGGTATGGACCTAACGCAGTGTCCTCTTCTTCCTCCCTCCTCTTCTCCGGTTCTTATATTTGTCCGGGACTTTCTTGTATAGATGCCACTGGCGGCTGTACTTGGGCCAACTGCTCGCCACTTCTATTAGGAATATGATCCCGCACACGATCTTCAGTTTCTTCGTTTCCCCCTTTCAAGGGCACACTCTCTTTAGATATAGCACACTCGTAAATAGTACCGTCACTTCCTGTATGCTCCACTGACTCCCCCTCTAACTCCGCTGTATCAACGTTATGAATATCAGCGTTCGTCGTAATAATTGTTCGGTGTATACTTCCACTATCATCGACAGACGCTGTCTGTTCGTTCAGTTCACTCACCTCGGGCGAAATCAAACACTCGGCAGGTTGCTGGAGTCATCCACCCTCGTTTCCGTACTCAAGCTGAATCGTCGTCGAAGCACCTGTTCTGACATTGTAGGAAATTCAGAAAAATTTACATGAAAAGATGTGTCACGTTGAGTTGGTGCGTTGACTGTGTTAACGCATGACGGGACTCGAGCAGGGGATATGTAATCGTTTGGGAGAATCTGCAAATTGTAGGGACCTATTTTGTAGTAGCGTGGAATTGCAGTTTTCACGTTTTCAAAGTATATGATCCTTCTGCTCTTGTATACCCTATAACGATAGGAGAGATGGTAACACTGTTGGATCCTTCTTACTCTGCCAGAAGCTTGTAACTATTCTTGTAAATACGTATCTGGAATCTTCGAAAGTACACTGTATATCACAAAAGAAATAACGTCGGGACCTACTTCGGTCACTGGGAAACTATGTCTGGTATTACCAACTATAAATTTTAATTCTCCATTACACCTTGCTATTAACTCTTGCACCAATTCTTGACGTTTAACCTTGAGAAAAACCGCTTTTTTATAATAACAAAGTTCCAAGCTCCTTTTCACGCCAATTTGATTGGAAATTTCTTCGTGTACGTGGCCTAAGTTAGGTCGTTGGTTTAAAGTACTAAAGTTTATTTTCAAAGTTCGTTGACGTTGAAAATTAGAAAAACTCATATCACCTCAGTATTATTACAAAATTTCACTATCAAAAGGCACAAACCAAAACCGCAGGCCGTTCAGAGCACGACCACCACACACAATTCGCGACGGAGCGAAGTCGGAGCATCACCTTACCTCCTACCACGCCACCTTACTACGAACTCGGCCAGTTCACTGTTACTTGTACAACAACCGAACACCAAAATTAAATGGTAAAGAATGAACTGGTTAGTAGATCAAGATGGTGAAAAATATTTCTTCCTATCTCCATTCACAGAAACCGCTCTTCTTTAGAACCAGTCGCCTACGTCTGCTCTCCTCGAAGCTTAGGCACAAACTGCATACAATGACGTCAATACCACTGTTCCAGGACTCTTTACTCAGCATTGTTTTGCTTTGTACACTTGTTTCATTGTTGTTAGAGCGATTAAATTTGTTAAAACACTAAGAAATTATAGATAGTTAACTGTTTGTTTTAAGTTTTATGATAACACGTTAATATTAAGGGAGTGATGGGCCTTTTCCTTGCTTTGCTTAGTGCTTGTGAAATTCATGCAACAACAAGATTTAAAGTGGCGTTTCTGGAAAACTATGGTTGTAGGAGTAAAAATAAGATATCTTTTTTCAGGCAGGAAGAAAAATAGGGTTTTATTTACGACAGGTATCGTTCAAAATTACGCATAAATTTAATTTTCTTTTATGTTCTCCAAATTTAGATGGGGGTGCATAATTAATTAGGTGATATTTATCCGTAATTTTCGACGATACCTGTCATAAGTAGAACTCCGTTTTTCTTCTGGTCATTGACTTACATGTCTTATATTTATGCCTACACCAGAAACGCCACTTTAAAAGTTGTTTTTGGATGAAATTCACAAAGAACAAATCAACGAAAAGGTCCATCACCCCTTCAATTTTAAAATAGCAGGTATGGACCATATTTGAAGGCTTTGAGCGACCTCTAAATATTTTTATACTGAAACAAAATTTTTCACGCAGTATATTTAGGCCACATGGATCGAAATCGGCAAATATGCGTTTAAATCATGTATCCTTTTTCTTTTCCATTCTATGCTGGACCACCCTAATATATATATGCATTTTGAAATTGTATAGAAAGAAAAACGTTCAACCGAAAACTTGTTGAAAGTAGGTTAATCCAAAAAGAGGATGCAGCTCAGCTGCCTCCATTTTTTGGATGAACGTTGTGTCTCCAATTTTTACAGTGTGTACATTAAGAGGTTCGTCGAAATAACTTTTCAATATATCGATAATTTTAGTCGGATCCTCCTGGATCCTCCGCATTCATTTCTAATCATCCCTAACTTTAGCTAGTAGCCCTTTCTGAACGAGTTTACTCGAACTTTTATAGATCTCTTATGTTATTTGTCTTAATATTTTTCTCTATTTCCTGAATCTTCTGCGTCATATATTCTCGCTTTTAGTTTCTGAACCCGGGTGTGGAGTTGCGTTTCGCGTCATTGCAGTGGTCACTTTTATTATTTAGCCATCGTTCCCTTGCTTGTTTCTGTTCCTCATGAAGCTTAAGCAATTTTTCATCAAACCAAGGTTTGTGTTTCTGGTGTTTCTTCTCACCTGCACGTTCCTTTGCTACATCCTTACATTAATTTCACTATTAATTTTATCTTTATTACTAAGATTTCGAACCAATTTGAGATTTCCAGTTGGTAATCTGCTTTTACGCTCGGGAGAGTGGGCCTATTTCTTTTTCACATATTGGGGTTCGAGTTGTCATCAAAAGTTGTGCATTGGTACCAAATAAAGCCATGCCAAACATGGCCGTCCTAAAACAACATTTAACCGGGCCCCTGGATCCCTAAAAGGCCCAATTGTTTTTTGCAACACAAGGAATAAAATATTATACCAGTTTTCACATTTTTGGGTTAGAGTAGTTATGAAAAGTTGTGCATTGGTACGAAATTTAGCCATGTCTAATGTGGCCCTTCTTGGCCGTCAAGCGTTTTTGACCGTTTTCAAACAAAAATTTTCGTGGGCTCTGCATCCTAACTAGATATATTTTGATGTGGCTGTGTTTCGGCGAACATACATGACATAACATTCTACAAGTTTTGCACGCTACTCAAACTCAAATTTCTTTTTAAAAAATCGGATCCTTTCAAAATTATCATTTTCTCGGGCCCCCGGGCCCCGAGTAAATATTTTTTGACCCGGCTGTGTTTGAGCGAAGAAACATAACATAACATAACATTCTATAAGTTTGGCACGGTACTAAAACACAACTTTATAACAATTTTTTTGAAAGGACCGAAAACGGCCGATTTTTTTAAAATTTGAGTTTAAGTAGCGTGCAAAAGTTGTAGAATGTTACGTTATGTTTGTTCGCCGAAACAGCGGAATCAAAAAATATCTAGCCGGGTCCCGGAGCCCGCGAAAATTTTAGTTTAAAAAAAATGCCAAAAACACTTGACGGCCAAGAAGGGCCACATTTGACATGGCTAAATTTCATACCAATGCACAACTTTTCATAACTACTCGAACCCAAAAATGTGAAAACTGCTATCATATTTTTTATTCCTTGCTTTGCAAAACACAATTGGGCCCTTTAGGAGTCCGAGGTCCCGGTTAAATATTGTTTTAGGACGGCCATATTTGTCATGGTTGTATTTGGTACCAATGCACAACTTTTAAAGACAACTCGAACTTCAATATCAGAAAAAAAAATCGACCCACCCTATTATCTAATCGTTTAACTTCGAATTTAAGTTGGTTTGACGTTTTACTCTCTCTGTTTGCGATGCATAACTTTTCACTCACTTTTATGATCACTAATTGATGGGCACCTTCCGCTCCTTTGTAAGACCTAACTTCCATTATGTTGATGTGTCTTCGTCTATCTACTAATATGTGATCAATCAGGTTGTTTTGCCATCCGGAGATAAACCATGTGTATTTGCGAGTTTTTGTGCTCAAAGTACGTGCTCTCTACTAGTAGGTTTTTCGAAATCCCAAAAGCTATTAGTTTCTCTCCATTGTTGTTGTTTATGATTTCGTGAAGGAAATGTAAAAAAGCAAAACCTCACATGTCCATTTTTTATTAAAGATTTTGTTTTCTTTTTAGGGCAGTAATGAAGAGCTTTAGTAAATCATGTTAAATTATTTGGTCAAGGAAGTACATATTACAATGGGATAAGTACTTCTTTCAGAAAATCACTTTGTATGATGCAATGCAGCTTTTCATTCAGGTCTTAAAACGAACAAAACTTTTTTTATCAAAACATTAACATGTGAGGTTTTGTATTGTTGCTCCTCATATACAGTACATGCAAATATCATACGAAAAAGCCACACGTAAAGCTTAGAATTATGGAGTTATTATTAGTTTACAAATCTATAAACAGAGAAAGCACTAAAGTAGAAAACATGTCTTTAAATGTATTGTCTTGGAAGCAAATAATAGGAAAAACTGTTCCTTCAGAAAATGGAAAGAAGATTCATCTCAGTTGGTTATCTTTCTAACTTAGAACGATTAATTATCTGCATTTACGTATAATGATAATGTAACTGCAAATTTTATTAAAACTAAGAAAACTTACTTAAAAATTTTTAGTCACTCACCTTCAGCAAAGAGTTCTGAGTCATTTGTTTCGACGTCCACGTTCAATAAACCATTTTTCTTTGTACTTCTAGACAAGGTCAGGGCAACTCCGGGTGCAACTGCAAGTTTTGCAGATCGGCTTTGGAATAATCTAGTAAATCCTTTCTCGAGAACTTGATCAATTCTTTTCTGGTTTTCTTCCAGACTTCTTGGTGCTTCCAGTACATTAATATCATTCAGTAAACGTGCTTGTTGCTCAGGAACATTTTCATCTTGTATCATTGTAATTCCTTCAAATAACTGGAATGACTTCATCTGGAGCATTTTATCCAAATTAGATGCAAGTTTTACTTTAACACACGTGACATCTAATTCTTCTAAGCACCCTACTAAGCTCTTTCCTCGATATTCATTTTGTAAACTGTTAAACCAACCACTCTTGGCACGAGCATCGTCTTGAGCACTGATATTGCCCGCATTTGCTAATAATACCACAGCGAAGAGAGCAACTGACCCATACATTATGGCTACTGATTAGTCTCACTCACAGAGTGACTGTTCTTCAAGAGGCAAGTATCCTCGGAGCCTCTCTTTAAGTGCTGGAAGAGAGAAGTGAATATGTACGATAGTTCTCTTCACTTATATATATAACATATAAGGAGACAAATGTATTGTGAAATTTTTCCTCATTGCATTAGTTATTGAATGTAATTAGGGCATATCATAAAACAACAACTGTTAATGTATAAAAGAATAAACAGTAATGGATTTATCAATATTAAAACGCTTTTAATGTATTTTGTAATGCAAATATGTTTATAAAACATACACAGTTTGTAAATTTTATTTAATGTAAACTAGTTTACATAGAGTGGAACGAACCAAAAAAAAGGAGCTTTCAAACAAGATTCATTAAAATTATTGACCGTAGTAGCATAAATAAGTATATTAATTATTCACTGAATTCTGCATTGTCTTATTTTATTTCGTACCTGATTTTTTTAAAGTACGATTTTAAACAGTACACAATGAACAAATATTGACTTTAGCTTTCATAATAATTTTCCGGTTTTTACAAATACATAATATTCAATTGTTTGAAAAGAAAAATTTATTGTATCTTCATAAATCTTTCGTGATTCACATTTTCAAAAACGGTAAGAAACTTTAACCTTCGAAACGCAGTGATTTCTCAGCAGGTTGTCTCAAATTTAAAATTCGCAACCAAATTTGCGAGAGCTTAATTTCGAGCAGTTAGTTCTAATATCTTGTACCTGAAAGGAAACTATGTGTGAGATTATTAATCATTCAAAAAATTACGAAATAATAATTTAGTTGGGGTAAGTTTTTATTCTATTTACAATAGGATATGTTATATGTATGCTGCTTATAGATATCAATCAAAGATTTCTGTTACAATAAATTATAAAAGTAGTAAATATTAACCATGAAAAAGCACCGACGAATTATTATCTTGTATTTCACAGAGTCAATTAATTTATATTCAACATAATTGAAGAAGTTATAGTCCCGTGGTCAGGAAATTCTAATGTTTATAAAATGTATAATATTTCGTGATTACGATTTGATCTAAGATAGTTATGTACGGTCTTGGAATACTCGCAAGGGTTTGTACATTATATACGGTATACGTAAAACTGCAAATACGGTATATGTAAGATTAGTATTTTGACTCGAAGAAGCCAACCAATCTATGTTAACATCACGACAAATAATAACTTCGGTAAATTGTTAGACAATGAATCCAATAATGAGCCAATATATTTTGAAAGAAACACAAAAGCACCTGTTTGAATTCTGTACCTATAAACAAAAAAGTTATTTACTTCCATATTTTTACAACTGTAAATTCAATATAAATTTCTACGCAAAAGTTCCCTACCTCAGTTTTACAACCTTTAAGATGAGTTTGAGAGAAGAGAGCTACACTTCTATATTGTATAGAGGTACGTGAAAAATGTGCTATAGATTTAAAATTGCTAAAGCTATTTGAACAACATTATTAGTCACCCCAGTATTTAAGTTCCAGTTGCAAGGCTTATAATTCAATGATAGTCCACAGGACCGCTTAATCCGATTACCTACGAAAGTAAAATACAAGAATGAATGTCAGTGAATAACGGAAGATATAGGTAATAAAGTTCCTAAAATTTACGGTGTTCATCTTAACTTCCTGAATACTGATATTTGGATATTTTAGTAGAAAAGCAAGAAGAAAGATTCAATACAAGGGTTTATAGGAAACCAACAGCAGGTGACGAGTATATTCATAAAAATTCGGGACACCCAGCACAGAAGAAGCAAAATGTGTGGTAAAATATGTTCTTAAGGGCCATGAAACTTTGCAACGGTGAAGAAGCATTAAAAAAGGAGGTAAGGCAGATATTTGACATGGGCGAGAAGAATGAATATACAAAGGGGAAAGTGTTTGTATTGTGGAAAAACGTTAGATCAAAAACCAAATTCAAAATAAATCTGCAACAAACGGTTGATCAAAAACCTACGGAGGTTAGAACAGGAATACCAGGCTGCATATGTACATCCAAAAAAAACTACAAAGGTTATATAAAATGTTCGGGGTACAAGGGACTTTGAAACCAAACAAGAAATTACATAACATTTTCAATGAACACAAAAGGGTAATAGAAACGGAAGAAACAGACGGCATTATACGAAATTGAATGCTCTTGTCAGAAATCTTATATTGTTTAGACTAAGAAGGTGCGCACACCAAGGACAAAACAGTCGTACGACTGTCTGGCTCCTGTCGTTGGCAATGTAGTTTAAATTAGAGTCCGCACACCAACGACAACGACAGGAGAAAGACAAAAGTGTCGTCGAGCCTGCCCGACACCTCGCGGACAAAACTGTCGCCAGGGCTAGCTTACAACATAGAATAGCATTGGAGTACCGCAGACCAACGACAAAACAGTTGTACGACAGCTATCATTCCTTCAGCAGTGACCACAGAATTAACAACTTTTTCTGTGTATTGTAGGCATAATGTGCGAATTAATGGATGAAAATATTGAAACATTGATCGAAGAGGTCGAAAAGCGGCCGGCTTTTTTTAACAAAAGTTTAAAAGAATATTCAAACATTAATATTTATATATATACATGGCCAATCATGTTTATTGGCTGAAAATACGCAAGCGTGTTACCTAACGATATATATATAAAAGGTGCGCCAGCACTTTGATCACGTCATTGTGTTGTTCTTGGATGAAATACGTCTCGCAAAGTTCAATCACGTCGCAGTATACCATCACGTTCAAGACCTGCGGGGAGGATAAAAACTATCCCTTGTTGTCCTGTAGAGGGCATTCATGTTGATTGTTATTTACTTGTAATATGTCTGTGTTGCAACTGAAACTACGTTCATTAGAAGAAAGAATAATTTTATTTATATTTTACTAGGCTTTTAGGATCTTCATTTCAACATTACAAATAATGAGTTTCCACCTAAATGTGAAAAGCATGGGCGAATTTAGAAGAGTGACTCGAACTCCTGAAATTTAGATTGATACAAAATGTACATTATTCAGGTGCAGTGTATATATATATGTTATAAGTATTTAATTTTTGCGTTAAGGTATCTTTGGGTAAGGTCGGAATAGGGTAGGGCAGGGAATAACACAGGCAGCGACCAGAGCCTTTGTCACGGTGCCATACCGACATTCGCTCGGTGAAACTGAGGAACCCACAAGCTGGCTTAAGTCCTGACGTCAGCCATCCTGACAGGTTTTCCAAGATTTTCTTGCGTCCTTCAGACTTTTGACAGGCTTAGGTTATAGCTGCCAGTATATTGCCATTAAATCTAAAAAAAATCTAATTCCATGGCTTATGGAACGTGTAAGTTCATCGCCGCTATAACAAACTTTCGCCATTGGATTCTATCCTTGGCAAGATCAAGCCACTTTTTCATCACAAACGGGGAACTGTCGGTGTACCTGATGAAATACGAGTGTCTCAGGTTGGAGATCATCTTCCAGAAAAAGGAAACACTTGTAGAAGATGCAGAACTCGCAGTATTCGGAAGACCTCGTTGTTTATTACTTTTCAAGAAGAAAACGTATTTCCACTATTGTTGTAAATTTTTATTCATATATGATGATGATTTCTAAGTCGAAATACAAATATTATTCCTTGAATTCTTTTTTAATTATTAACCCAAAATTGAACAAATCAGCAATTTTGTGTAAAAAAGGAGATTAGAAATTAAAAATTGTACCTTCAGCTATGGGGTAGCGCGTCTGACTACGAATCGGGCGGCCGGGTTCAAATCCCGGCCACGACACTGGAGACTTGTCTCGCAATGTTCCCATGCCTGACGCTCCGAGGTCCACTCAGCCAGTGTCCTTGGTACTCCTGGGCACCTTTGGAAGGTAAAGGCGGTCGAGCGTGGGACTGACCACTCCACCTCACTTCGTACCGTAGGTCAACAAGATGTGGAGCGCTACCTCCACATTCCCCATGCGCCGTTCATCGCACAGGGGATAGCTTTACCTTTTTTTTTTACCTTTACCTTTTTTTTTACACTCTGTGGATTTGCTTCAATCAAAGGACCATTGGAAAAAAATAATTCGAATTGTGCCCATTGGGATATATAATTCCCAGGTGCAATGTGACGTCATCACCTAGACTAAAAATTCTGGTAACCACAAAATGTGATATTGGAAACCAAAATGATTTACAAGAATGCTTTATTTAATAGAAATTAAAACTTGAAATAATTTGGGCATGAAAGGGTTCGTTTTGAAAACAATGGAATTTCAGAACTTCGTAATGTATCTTTCAACAAAGAAAGTACAATCTAATTGGTATTTAACAGGTAATTTACACATCTCCATATCTTTCAGAGGTAATTTACAAATCTGCATAGCTTTCAACAAAGATACAACTTACATTTTATTGTATTGCCATGGTAAATCTCCGACTTGAGTTGTGAAATAGCTCGATAAATACTGCCTAACATCAGCTCCCCTGCTTTGATTTGAATGTAATGAAACATTGTCAAGAGGACACTCATAAACGGTGTCAGTAAAACATATGCCATCTTTTGTACGTACAAAATTAATAAATTATGCAATATACAGCAGCACTTTACTATGCTATCACAAAATTGTTCACTTACATAGAGAGACCGATCAAATATGTGCCACTTGTTGCTTAGAATTCCGAAGGTGCACTCAACAAGTCTGCGTGCTCTCCTCGAGTGTCGATAATTGAAAAATCTTTTTGCAACTGACAAATTCATTCTTTTCTGCGTACGGGTGTAATAAGTGATTAGACAAACCGAACGCTTCATCAGCTACAACGTAAAATTGTACAATTTTAATACTGTCATCACCAGGCAAGGGTCGTTCCTCAGGAATATTCAACATGTTATTTTCCAACATACGTCCCATTTTCGATTCTGAGAAAATAATGGAAACGCTCATAGATCCAAGAGATGCGACGTCTATAAATAGAAACTATTATTCTGCATCCACCCATGCCATCAATACTTGAGAAAAATACTTTTTGTAATTGAAATATCTTGAACCTGTATTATCTGGCTTTACTAGTCGAATATATGATATTTGCCGTCAAGAGCTCCGATTGCGTTGGGAAAATTGGTACGTTCACTGAATATGTTATCTATGTTCATCCAGTCTTCTTCTTTTATTTCATCCGGCATGTAAATTGATTGTAGTTTTCCCCAAATCTTGTCACAGCAATCTTTGACAATAGATCGAAGAGTAGAGGGTGCAATCAGGTATTCATATGATAGAGCATTGAAGCTAATTCCAGTTAAATGCCTAACAAAAAAAAAAAAAAAGATGGAGTTAAGATGACGGATGTACGCAAGATACTATTATGCTTTCGAGTCCCTCTTATAATTCGTTCAACTTCGATTAAAATTGAGCCATTACTTATAAAGATATCTTACATAATCGTATTCAAATAATCGATTTTTAAAGAACCACCATCTTGAATCAAAATGGCGGATGAATGAACGAGAATTTCGAATCGCTGTTTCAAGTGCATATATATTTTACGCAAAATCGCTTGATGCTCGCGTATATCTTCGTACAAAGTGTGAAACTTTCCTTTCAATAACCTAGAACTATAAAGAGGATGCACCCAGTATTGTCTACGTTTTCGTTTCAGTTTCTTTTCTCGCCTAAAACAAGAACACAAAGCACTGCAGTTTCCACGATATCCATTTTGCACAGAGTTCACAAGGGATTTGGCCAGTGCTATTCCTACAATTCTTCTGTTCAAATTTTCCCGCCGACAGATTTGTCCCCAGTGTGCGCAGGTATCACGACAAAACAGTTGTGTCGTTGAAGTGTCTTACATCGTGCACGACAGTCGTACGACTGTCTTGAGGTCAGTGTGCGATAGCTCTAAAAGGAAAAATCAAAACAAGAGTAAAAGAACACCAAAGATACATAGCAAAACAAACGGACAGCTCAGAATTGTCATAACATGTAATAGAGGAAGGGCATCATATCGTGAGATACAAAAAATCAAAACAGAAAGAACGAGACATTTGGAAAGCAGCATTCATCATTAAAAGAGGAGACAAATTAATAAACAAAATCAGGGAACTTTGGAAAAAGTTGTTACGAAGAGAACGAGGTCAGTAACTAGAAATCAGTAGTTGACAACACTGTTAAACCACTGTTTTGTGAGCTGAGGAAGCTCCAGCGAGTGGGGCGAAATATTCTGGAAAATAAATATTTTTCTATTAACGGTGTATTTTATTAAAGTATCCAGGAAGATATAGGTTTTTTCCTGTCTGTCCGTCCGTTCTTCCCCCCTCAGATCTCAGCAACTACAAGTCCAACAGAGTTGAGCCGTACACCGTTGAATTCGTCATGGGCAGAAACGGTCAGGGAAACTATGAATATGACTCTAAAACTAGTACATCCTTTTAAATCGCTTAGTATTCTTCATGTGGGCTCCTCTTAGATCTCAGTAACTAGAAATCCGACAGAGATGAGCCATACATCAATGGATTCGTAATGACCTGAAAGCATGGAATAACCTATAACACCCTAAAGCTGGCAGGTCCTCTTGAATCGCTCAATATTCTCCATTTCTGCCTCTCTTAGATTTCAGTAATTACAAGTCCGACAGAGATGATCTATACAGCGTTAGATTTGTCGTGGTCTGAAAAGCGTGGGGAAAACTATGAATGTGGCTCTAAAGCTCGCAGGTCCTTTTCAATCGCTTAGTATTCTCCATTTATACACCTTCTAGATCTCAGAAACTACAAGTATTACAGCCCAGAGAGCAAAGAAAACTTGCAACAAACTTGTAGCAGACTTGCAGTTCAAGTGAGGCAAACTTGTAAAGGCTGTTTTGCAAGTCTGCTAGTTTGTTGCAAGATTATGCAAACATCCAGGTTTCCGCAATTCGAACTTGCAGTGAAACTGCTTGTAAGTTTGCATAGCAAGCCATCTGCAAACGTCGTTTCTCTTGCGCTACAAAGTCCTGCAAGTGTGTGTAGGTTTGCATTACGACTGTTGCAAGTGTTTCAGTTGCACTGCAAGTCTGGTGAAAGTGTGTGTAAGTTTGCATAGTAAGCCTTCTTCAAGGGTTTCTCTTGCCCGGCAAGTCTTCTGCAAGCGATAGTAGACAGTGGCGAAGCGTGCATGTCACGGGAATATTGAGAACATTTAAAGATTTTACGACGTACATACAAGTTTAGGATACGTATAGCGTTGCATATTTTTCCAGGTCAATTACATTTCACGTAACAACTTTCTTCTACATATATTATTGGATACTTACCACAAAATTACGTTATCCTCAAGACTGTCACATCCACCAAAGGAATAAAACAAAGACAAAATGGCGTCGTAGCGGTGGCGGTACAGTCAACGGATTTGATACTTATTCCACCTGGTGCTAAAGAGTGTAACTAAGACACTTGCGCGCGATAAAGTAAAATGCCCAAGGCCCGTAGAGCCACTAGGCGGGACTTCTAGCTCATTAGAGCTACTTCTAGCTCCTTTGAAATCACATCTATGTTTGTTTGGATTATAACAATGGTATGGAATCGGATCGTGCACAAGGGCACAGCCCCCACACCAAACAGACATCCAGGAAACCCGCCGAGATGAAGCGAAATTGTATTCCTTTGGTGCATTTATGTCCAAGTTGGTCTGGACTGAAAGTGGGCAACTGTTTCGAAGTTTATTAACCGTGAGTGGAATTTGCCTAGAACTTTTCGGTTTGAAGACAGGATAATTAGGTTTGGTTTACTTGCAGGAAGGAAGGGAGTGTGGGGTGTTCCTTTTTAGGAGTGTATCACTTTTATTTCAACTTCTCATGCATATAGTGTGCTTGTTAAGACTCCTCGTCTGTGAAGATTATTTTCTGCTATTGAGATGGTTATTTCCATATTAGGGCTGTGAATATTGGTTCGTAGTATAAAAGTAGTTGTTGGTATGTTATATTACAGTATATTTTATAATTCTTTGGTTCATTTGTACAGGTAAATTATTTTTTATGATTTTTTTTTTAGCTACTTCAATGTATTTCTTGTGTCTTTCTGTCATGTATATCTATAGGGACTATAGGTATTTTACTTTAGACTTCCAATTTGTTAGCAACCCACATTTTTTTCCGCGAATCTTATCCAGAATCTTTCAAACTTTTTAATCTTTTCTCTACAGATATTAGTTTGAAATAATTCGTTACCTTATATGACTACTGGCCTGAGGATGGATTGATATAGTCTCATTTGAATTGAGAGTGGAAGTGGTGAACGGAAGTAGGATTTGAGTAGATAATGCGCTTTAAGACCTGTAGAATTTTTAACGTGGGCTTTGAAGGTTAGTTTTTGGTCGAATGTTACACCTAAATATTTTGCAGGGGATTTTGGTTTAATCTTTGTATTTATAGTTGTGATAAATTTATCTTTGTCCTTCGAGTTCCCCGGCCAGACGGAGAGAAAACAATAAATTGTGTTTTGTTTTGATTAAGCTGTAGTTTCCAGGTTTGGCACCATTCAACATTTTTTTCTGTTATTGATTGTAACTTTTTAATAGCAACTTCAGTGTTTCGTGCGCTTGTCCAGTATGCTGTATCGTCTGCAAAAAGACCTAATTTTGGGTGCAGTTGACTAGGTTGTGGTGTATCATTGACATATATTATGTAAGGATTGGGCTCAGGACCGCGCCTTCAGAGACTCCTCTTCTGATGCTAATGGTGTCAGAAAGTTCATTTACTGATCTAACCTGAGTGTTTTTGTCTGTTAAGAAGTTGTTTATCGATCTTATGGTCCTTGTAGGAAAGTTGAGTGCATATAATTTATAGAGCAGACCATCATGTCAGATAGTATCGAATGCCAAAATCAAATTCATGAAAACGGCGACGGCCCTTTTATCTTTGTTCAGAGTTGTCTGTAAATCAATTTTTATGCGAATGAGCTGGTCGATTGTGGATATGTGGGTGCGAAAACCTGCCTGGCTATTAGTAATAAGATTCATCTCCTCCATATTTTTGCTCAGTCATTTTGTAATTACAGCTTCACATAACTTGGCTATTGTATTAGTAAGTGTGACGGGACGGTAATTGCCTGACAGGAAACGATTTTTGTCAGGTTTGGGCATGAAAATAGTGAATGCTCTTTTCCATTGTTGCGAGATGAATCCAATTTTGAACGAAGCATTAAACATTGACGTGATAATTTTATGTAGAATGGGAGGGGCTCTTTTAAGGGCATGGTACTCCATCAGGACCACGAGCAGTGGATTTTTTTTTTTTTTTTTTTAAGAATGGATGTGATTTCTGTTGGAAATGAATTCGGAATACTTTTAATATTTGTTGGTGCAATCTATTAATTACTTACTCTATGGTCGACATTGGAAATAGAATGCACTTTCTACGTGTTAGTTACTTTATGGTCTGACGTTATTACCAATGATTTTACGCTGTGTTCTTGTTACTTGATTGTTTATGATCTTGTAACTAAAATGAAAATCGATAATCAGCTGTCATTCTTCTTCTGTATAATGGGGTGAGTTCGTGAAATGGTGGATCGATTCGGTGTGTGTTATATGTGTAGTAATGAAGTGGGAAAATTCCTACAAAGCGAGCGGTGATTATGTGTTTTTGAAGAAGAGTATGAAGGATAAAATCCCAGTTCAATACTAATGGTATGTGATAATGTCAAGAAGAATTTTCAAATATCTAAGGATTCTATTTTGTCTGACTGTAGTCAATAGCAATGGTAGTGAGAAACAAGGAAAAATACGGATTCCTTTGATGCGGTTCATAATTCTACTGATATCGGATTAGAAAAAGAAAATAGTGGTATTACAAATAAGTCTAAACGAAAATTGGTGGCATATAGTGTAGTATATGATAAGGAGAATCAATTAGTGAAAGCAATTAGGCCTAACAAGCCTGACGACAAGGCTAAAATGGCGGATCAACAAATTGTGACCTTCCCTACCAACCATGAGGGGGCCATGGTGGATCATACTAAATAGTACCGATAACAAATTACTTGGAGGTTATAATTCAATCAGTATAAGTGTAGATTTAAATAACAATAACGTGTCATTTAGTAGGATAGAATCTTTAGGACGTAAAGCCGTGAAAATCAGGTTTAGTACAAGGAACGAAGAGAACGAATTTATGCGAAATTCAGAGTTACATAGTAAGATGAAAGTTACAGCTACGATTTCGAAAATGTTAATTTATAGACATGCAGTAATTTATGGTATTCCAATTAATGTCACTACACAAGAAATTGAAGAAAACACGGAATGTGAATGTGATTGTCAACATTCAGAGATTGAAAAAAAGGTAGTCACTGATACAAACGAAGCAGCTTTGGTTGATACCAAATTAATTGAGTTTACTATTGAATCACAGAGGTTACCTGAACATATTTTTGTTTTTAGAGAAAGATTCAAAGTTCAACCTAAGAGTAGGGAGGTCCGCTTTTTCTGTCAGCGATGTAAAAATTATAGACATGCTAGTTATCAGTACAAGTGAATACAAAAATGTGACATCTGTACAAAAAATTTCACGATGGACCTTGCACTTCTGATATGAAATGTTTACACTGTACTTCAAATACACACACAGCAGGCAGTTTGCAGCGCAAAGGATATATTTTACAACAAAAGATCAATAATATTATGGTTATAAGAAACATACAGTAACTTATGAAGAAACAAGGCAGATTGCTTTAACAGAGGAGAATGTTGCTAAAGGACATCACTTAACTTATTCAGGAGTGGCAACACAAAAGTTCAAGTTCCAGGTACAATCTCGAACCAGTCAATCGAAAGATGAAATTAATCGAAATGAAAATGAAACCATTGGCACCCAGATAGTACGAAAAAGGAACAATTTGATGAATCATCAAGAGCTACAAGAATATTATTTGAAGTCATTACAGGTGAAGAATATTCCACCCCGAAGGAAACATACAAATCTTCCAGATGGTACAATTACTGATTTGAGCAATCAACTTCATTGAATCTACAAAATAGTGAAGAATCGAACGATGAAATTAACTATTCAGCTGAAGCAAAATAGAAATCTAAATCCAGAACTCTGAATGCTAAATTTAATTCTGTGAGAAATGATAGCATGGAAAATAGTGAAGATCATGAATTAATGACACAATTAATAAACATAACCTCGATCCTACTTGCCATTTTACAAGCGAACCCAAATTTGCCAAACCAATCTAAGCTACTCCATAATAATCGCATCTTATGGAAACGCTAACAGAAAAAATAATAATATAATAAGTATTCTCATTCTTAAACACATATAATTATATAATCAATACTTTGTCTTTCATAACAGTGCAAGTTTCTCGCAAATTTATCAGCATATTATTCAGTACAAATCTTTCGCTTACGGTAATTCTTTAAAACACACTCTACCAAAAATAATATGTTTTGATCAACGGAGAATCCGATCATTAAGAACAAGAACAGTCTGTATACTGGATGAAATGAATCCTTGTGTATTGTGTGTGATTTGAACTTTATTACATCTATGTTAATTATGGATATAATAGTGAACTATTTTATGATTATCTTTCTTAGGAAGCAGATCTTCAGTGTTTGATGGTTTTTAAGGCGGTTATCCGGCATAGAAATAAGGTAATCGTGGAAGATATATTTCATGGAAATTTGTACGGATGCATGACATGTTTGATGACCTGGTCAACATTGTAAATATCTTTGCTTGAATAATGAACTATTATGTTGTACTTTCTTCGTAATGTGCTAGACTGTGTATAGCTAATAGACGCTATGGCATTTCTATATTACTAACCTTGTGGCATGAAACTATTATGATTTGTATGTGTAAAATATCGTTATGTTTTGTGTTTTGTTATTTCTATCTTCTCTACAGCTTTTCTTTAGTGTATGCATCAGAGGTAATGGTTTATGGGATTATATCTAAAACAACCGAAAACTGTGCCATATGAAGAGAACTTTATCTATACGGTAAAACATTAGTTTCTTCAATGAGAAAGCTAAACTATGAAAAAAAAAATAATCTTGCTTGTCTGTGGATGCTACCTTACGTAACCTAATCGCATGAGATCTATACCAGGTACAGCTAACCTAAGTACATGTGTATGGTATGTATTTTTTAATATAGCCGTAGAAAATAGTTCATACACTGTTCTATTGATTGAGATTATTATTCTCTTCTTTATGACATTGTGTTTTATATTGTTCCGTGTATTGAAATATCTACTTAGACTCTGTTACTTTTTACTCAACGACCAACTCGAACATTACATAGCGGAACAATTTATTCTTGCGATATGCCATTCAAAAGAGTATCAATAGGATCATTATTGTTGTCTTGTCTGTCCAAGATTGTAATGTCTGTAGGGTGGTTGATAATTTAGCCAATTGTTGCAGCTGTTTGCGAGACATCTCTTTGAATTTCTTCTGTAAGGTTTTCGTCATCCTTTGTTTTATCTGTAATTTTTTTCTGGAAGATTTTTATAAATTTCTCGTGGGAAGAAATAGGTATATTGTCTAATGAACTTTGTAATGTGTTTCCTATGGTTTTGTTCCTTTATGTTGATGTTGCTTTCCAGAATGATTTTGGATTTATAATCCAAATGATTTCCAGAATTATTTATAATAATTTTCTGAGTGACTGGAAATGTGTTCAGTGATTTTCTGTTCCCTAAATTATCTAATTTTCTTTTTTATTTCTTTATTCAATCTGTTTATTTCCAAATTTCATAAATTCGGAAGGTCTTTTATGCATTATTCTGGTGAGATGTCGTTTGTATCGAATGTTCTGAATTATGTCGCTGGCAGCCTTTCGGCATGTAAAATGATTTTTTATTGTGTAAGTGATTGGGCCAATGCTGTCTGTATGGGACGAATAATTATATCGTTGGTATTTTTGATATTCTCTTTTGATGTAATTGATAATGCAATTTTCCTAAGTTCTTGTTCTAGAATCTTTTGATAAAGTTCCCAGTTTGCTTTGTTGTAATTAGTGTGCAGTATGATGTTATTATTTTTATTAATTTGGAGGTTAAAATGTAAGTAAATTTGGCCGTGATCGGATGGGAGGCTTTTGTGCACACCTGCTTTGCTAAGACACTTGCGTTGCAGGCTTGCATCTAGTAATCATTGAACTTGATATACAAACCAGTAGATCATGTACATCTACTGCAAACTTGCTGTGGGCATGCAATGCAAGGAAAATCTAGCAAGTGAAAATCAAGTTTACGTCATGTGGAGGTTACTTTCTATAAAACCAGCTGCAGGTGTGCAGTGCACGGAAAGTAAGCAAGCCAAAATCAAGTATAATGAAGACCTACAGGAAACCAACATGCTATCAGGGAGAGATGATCTATACAGAGTAAAATTTGTCACGGTCTTAAACGTGGTTCTAAATCTGACGGGTCCTTTTCAATCGCTTAGTATTCTCCATTTGTGCCTCCCTAGATCTCAGTAATTAAAAATCCGACAGAGATGAGCCAAACACCATTGGAATAGTAATGATCTGAAAGCATGGAATAACCTATAACGTTGACTCTGAAACTGCTGCAGGTCCTTTTTAATCGCTTAGTATTCTCCATTTAATTTATACACCTCCTAGATCTCAGTAACTATGACAGAGATCATATACCTAGGTATATAGCGTTGGATTTGTCATGGTCTGAAACGATGGGGAAAGCTGTGAATGTGTTTCTAAAGCTGGCAGGCCCTTTTCAATTGCTTAGTATTCTTCATTTGTGCCCTCCGAGATCTCAGTAACTACACGTCCGACATAGATAAGCCATACACCGTCGGATTGGTAGTTGTCTCAAACCATAGAATAACATATCATATAATCTCTAAAACTGGAAGGACCTTTTCAATCGCTTAGTGTTTTTCATCGGTATGTTTCTTTGCCCCCTCCCCTGTATCTAAGTAACTATAAGTTACACACAGATGAACGATACATCATTGGATTCGTCATGGTCTGAAACACTGAAGAAAACTATAAACGTAACTCTAAAACTGGCAGGTCCTTTTCAATCGCTTAGTATTCTCCATTTGTGCCCCTACTACATCTCAGTAGCCACAAGCATGACAGAGATAACCCATACACCGTTGGATTAGTCATGGACACCGGTGGGAAAATGTGACTGTGACTCTAAAACTGGAAGGCCCCGACATTTCTTTGTAACCTCCATCGCGAGGAAACTTTGTTTAAACGAATTTGATTGCTACCAGTACACAAAAAATGCGATGGTACCGACCACAGTGTAGCACACATAAATACGTGTTTTAACGCGGATTTTAGGTTTATTTCGTTAATTAACCGTTATCGGTTGAAAAAGATACGTTTATTTTTAAACTATATTTCAACAACGACGTCATTGCGTTGGTAAGGCGTTAATACAACGGGTATTCAATGTGTTCTTTTCAACTACGGTCTAGATTTTGTTTAATGTGTTTCTTACTTATGTCAAAAAATATAATTGAAAACTAATTGAATGACACTAACTAATTTTTATGTTCTCATGTGCACGTTGAAAGCCGACTGAATTTTAAACTGTATTTCAACGAACATTTAATTTCGTTAATAGGGCGTTAATGTGAAGTGTTTTCAACCATGACACAGATTTCGCTTTATATGAGTTTTTCTAAGGCGACATATTACACTTATTGAGAAATACAAATTTAATAGTACAGCGATGGTCAAAGTGTTAAAGAAAAATGCGCATAACAAAGAAGAAAAGTATTCTTATTCTTACATGATGGTGAAATCACGCGTAGCAACTGCATTTTAGACTGCTTGTTAATAGATACAGTAAAAGAGTAGTGGACTCTCAAGGTGGATCCATGGATGGGTGGTAAACGTGTCGAGCTACCAACGACGAGTGCAGAACGGATCGGCTTCCAGCTCCTCTACGCGAACACAAAAAAAAGAACCTGGAACAAATTCGTAGAAGATAATCTTAGTCTAGACCCATGGGGAACACCATACAAGATTGTGATGAGTAAAATAAAGACGAAGGGCACCCTCAACATCTTGAAAAACGATAATGGGCAGTATACCACCAGCTGAAAGGAACCACAGAGTTACTCTTCGCAAAAATTTTCCCAATGATTTAGAAAATGAGGATAATGAGCAGAATACACTCACGAGGGGAAGCATCCAAGAAATATAACCCCGAGGAAGAGGAAGAAAATAGTGAAGAGCTCATCGTTACAAACTGGGACGTTGAACAAGCTATAAAAAGTCTTTAAAATGGAAAGGACCCAGGCTCAGACGATATAAAGAGCGAAATCTATAAAGAAAACAAAGATATCTGGACTCCATACCTCGTGAGACTTTTTCGCCAATGCTTGGAACAAGGCATCTTCCTCAACTCGTGGAAGAAGGCAAAGCTGGTTATACTCCTGAAAGGCAAGGATAAGGACAGAACAAACCCTAAGTCATATAGACGTCGTAAACAAAATATTCGAAAAAGTAATAGTAGGGAAGATAAATAATAAAAGGACAAATATTAATGAATGCAACTTACAATTTGGTTTTAGGAAAAATAAATCTACTGAAGACGCCATCAACGAGCTCTGTAACAAAATTCAGCAACTTAATAATGATGAGTGTAAATATACTATAGGGATATTCTTTGACATAGCGGGGGCGTTCGACAACCTGTGGTTGCCAGCTCTAATGAGAGAGTTAAAAAAAAGAACTAAAAATCCACACAAAAATTTGGAAAGTAATTAAAAACTATTTTTGTAACAGAAGAATAGAAGTGAGTATGGCCGACGGAGTTGTGGGCAAAAGACCGCAAGCTCAGTGGTTGAACCTTGTAAAATGCCTACCTTTCTGTCAAGATCATAGATGAACT
>JAGDQP010014825.1:556-44199 GCA_022664845.1 Lepisma saccharinum | reverse complement strand
GTGGACGTAGTGGGTTTTAGGATCCCCACCACGTCCACCGCCACCAACCTTAAGGCTGTTGCCAGCTCGCGCCAAGTTCCTTTGTTCCTGTTACATGCTGTCACCAAGGAACTTGGCTCATCCGTCTCCCATTTCACACCTTTTTAAGGCTAAAGAACTTGGCTCCACTTTTTGCACCTCTGGTGTTTTTGTTCGGATGAGTATATTTCTGCACGAGGATCCGAACATTTCTTTAGGTAATTAGGCGAGTATGGACTGGTAATTATTAATGGATTATTTACTTTTGACGGATTGCTATTGGTGGGTATAGGAGAGGATGCAGTTGTTCCTGGATTTTAAATTGGAATTTTTGGAGGGCTGGTATGATTCTGATTGGTTGTAGGTGGTTCGAGAGGAGAGGAATGAGGTGACTTTTGATTATCATTTTCTTCCTGCAACTTGGACGAATCAATATTTTTTGGAGTTTGTAGAGTTACTTGGGAAGTACTGGCCTCATCTTCTTCTTCTTCTTCTTCTCTGAGCTGCTTCATTTGTCCCATGCTTTCCTTTTTCTTCCTTCTAGTCATTAAGTTTTGTTTTGGAGAATTTTTCTTTAGAAAATAGTCTCTAGTTTGACTTTGCTGATCTCTCATTTCCTCTTTGAGACATCTTTTGTGGATTTCTTTTCTTCTTTGCTTGGAGATGAACTATTTTCTCTGCTATTTCTCCCTTTTCTGTTGCGACCCATATTAGGATGAGGAAAAGGAATATTTGGACAGTACTTATGATAAGAAAGTTACTAAAGAAATTTGGCGGGAACCGAGTGACTCTTAAAACGACCTTTATGAATTTTATTATTTTAAACGATTATATTGGCGATTTTAAGCCTAGCTCAATTTATTTATTTGGGATTTATTAATTTATTAGATTTTTAGTTTGGTAGATTGTATGCCAAGTTAATAAAACGCGATATTTAGCTTTTTTTCGTGACAGACCCTACTCCTACGAGTCCCTACGATGCTCTAGGTCAGAGGGGGCCAAAGAGCGAGATTTACGGAAAACAGTAGCTATTGGTTGCAAGGCGTATGACGTCATTATACGGACCGTGAGCTAGTATACATAAGGGGAAGCATAGAGAATAGTGGATATAAAAAGTTATATTGCACCTAAAATTTTGTAGCAAGTAAGTTCTATTTAATTTTGTTATATCTTTTATGATTGAATGATGAAAATAAACAATTAAACGGTATAAAAATACACTAGAATCTTTCTAAATTGTAAAAAGAAAAAAAATCTCTTAACGTTACGGGTATGTGAAAACAAAACTCACACTCGAACGATATTGATTTTAAAACTGTAATGTCAAAATTAGAATTATTTTCATTACAAAAGAGAGACAATATAATCCTGATAATATTATTTCCCTTAAAAATAAATATATTTTCGGATTTTTTTTGCAATTATTCGTAATCTATTAAGTGCACGAGCAATTATTACAGTCAGCGCCCTCTCTATTTCACACTCACACCTAAACATAAGGATCGCTCAAGCATTACGTAAAAATTCAAGGATATGGTTTAATTAAGCTTTGCTAATTTCATCTGATAGTGGGGAGGGCCATAAGAACACTGCTTACGTAAAATTCGTTTACAAACATAGTGTAAATTCAGAGATTGAAACAGTAATTTGGGCTACAAAATAACGATAATTTTTCAAGTGGAGGCCAGGGCCTTCGTCTATGTTACCATATAGGTATTCGACTACTCATGCTAATGGCAAGTGGAAAACATCAGTTAATGTGGCCGGCAGCAGGATTAGACCCTGTGAATTTTGTCATTGCTGTTCTCAAACTTCGGAACATCGCTAGAAAGGTTAGCAGGTTAGGTTGGTTATGCTAACTGAGAGTTTCCAGGCATTTCCTCAGTATCACCAGGGCCTCAGTATCACCAGGGTTTCCAGGCATTTCCTCAGTACCTTGGTTAAGACACTAGCAGCTGTCTTCTTTGTTCTGGATGGGTGCTCGCGGTAGCTTCTCAAACTTTTGAGAATAGCCTTACCTGCCTATATGGCCCATAAGTGTAAATCAGGTTTAATGAAAACTTACGGAAGATTAACCCACAAGTAATAAACAGAGAGAGAGAAAAAAAAGAAAGAAAGAGAGAGAGAAATAAAAAGAAAGAAAGAGAGAGAGACATAAACTTAGCGTACCCATACTTTCATGAATTTTATGTTCATTATTAGAGGATTAAAGATAATACTAATTATTATTATTATTATTCCAACTGGAAAACAATGTAATAATTTGCTATTTTTAATTTTGAGGACTAAACACATGCCTACTTCACCCAACTTCACTGGCCGGGTGATCACGATCGATGACTTTCGATAAGTATTAGGTTCGAGTCCCGCACACACCGCCCATCTGTCAGGTTTTGCAGAGTATTCCTGTGCCCCGGAAGTCAAATGCTACGATGTTACCTTAAATATAGACCCTGGCCGCAACCTTGGCCACCCCTATTTCGACAGAAATAAAGAACTCAGGAGGTATGTGACAAAATATGTAGTAATTTACTAATAATTTTAGGCACTGTAAAACTCTTATATAATGAATTTTAGAATAAAAAATAAAAAATTTACGTTTCGAAGCGCAGCGAAAAAATAGAGATAAGCTCAGGTTCGAGAAGCGACGCAAAAATAAGCCTTCTTTTTTTTAAGTTTTCTTTTCCAAGATTTCAATTTTTCGAACATTGCTACAAAAATAAGAACTAAATTTTATTATATGTTAGTACTACCCCGCCTCATAAACTCGTTTCAACTATGACATTATTCTCCATGCTTGGTATTCATTTCTTGAAAAGAATCTCCGTGAGGTTTCAACTTCTTATTTTTTATTGCAATCCTAAAAGTTCATTTTTAATTACTTTTTGTAGTCATGAGGATGGTGCAAACCTTTGCATTTTTTTTACTTGAAATATATCTATTCTTTTACACCTTACAGTACAGACCACTCTCTGTGTGCTTCTTTGTCAAAACAAATAATAAAATGTTACCTGTGGGTTGTTTCGGCCGTGTATTTACACGTTGAAACCGCAAAGTTGTCGTGCTTACTCATTGTTAAAAAATAACGAGGATGACAAAGAAAATAATAAAGTTATTATTTATTCCATTCACAACTACTTTAACAGAGCTGCAATCCTATTAGGCTATGATAAAAACACGGTCGCTAGCTGATCCTAGTAGAAGACTCAATGTGAGGGTCCGTGCAGTGACGTCATGGTACAGTTCTACATAGATGGCACCATCAGTTACATATCTATGAATGACATACCTAATAAATTCAAGATATCTTGGCTCTAGGTGATGAATTCAAGATTTAATATATATATATATATATATATATATGCAAAATTTGCACGCCACAGCCACCAATGAAAATATTTGGCCACACTGAGTCACACCTCGTGGCCAATTTCGACCACCAGTTCTTTGCTCTAAATCCTCAAATTTACCTGCATCAAGACAGTGCTGCCGCTCACGACCGTTCTGTATTTTATCTTGTGCCACGAGTGCATTATTTTCTACGCATTTTCGGCACTCCGTCGTACATACTGCAGCTTGGTTGATACGACGACGCCACAGCGGTGTGAGTACGCAATAAAATTGGTCGTTCGCCGCCGTCGTTCAATCTCTCCTTCACTGCAATGAATCGCCAGATAGTGCGCGCCAGGATAATGGTGCATTATTGTGTAACAAGCATGTAATTTATGTTTGACGTCAATAAAATATACTATGTGAAGCCACCAGTGATTACAAATGACCACCACAAAATTCTTCAGATGGCCTCATTGGCCACCAAATTTTAGAGTACTTTTTAAACACTGGTGATGATTGCAGGACCATTTTTAAAAATATCGGGAAATAATATGTTATTCATATGTACTTAAAAGTAGCAAAAACAAGTTTCGATTTTTCTTACTCCAACAGAGGTGAATGGATGAAGGGGAAAAAGGGTAGACAGTCATGAAATTTTCCACATGGGACGTCTACGCACCCTTTTGAATAGCTCGAGTTCCGTAAGAAATATTGCAATGAAACAAAAACAGTTCTTTTCTTTAAACCACAAGATATAATCTCATTATAATTTTATTTAGTTCTGATAACAAAAACATTACAAAATATATTCCTCAAAATGTGCATCTTTTTCTATTTTGTGCAATTTTTGATCACCAAAGAAGTGAACCTAAATTTTGGAGTACTCTTTTCATTTTTTTTGTAATGCCTCCACTAAAAGGTTATGATGTCCATATGATTAAATTTGAAATTAAGTGTTCTCCTTTTTTGGTAAATAATCTCTAAACACAGCTACGCGTGTAAAATTTATAAAGCTCAAGGTAATTTATATCAAAAGAAGAATTTTAAATATATATATTACCACGAAAGGCCCTAACCTATTTGGGTTTAATCCCACAATTTTATTAGAGTAACCTACTTTATTCCATTTTTGAGAGTTGAATTTTCAGAAATTGGATTATGTGCCATTTTCAGGAAGACTCGTTACTGTGAAATGTCCTTTTTTACATAGCCATTAAAACTCCTTTTGCAGTCAATTCAATAAATTTAGAATCTAAATCTGCCATAATATTTTATGTTGCAAAAGGTTTGTTGAGCGAGTCATCCATATGTAAATATATTACATAAATCGACACTAAACTATGCCATAAATCAATGCAATTCAACACAATTATGAAACGAATTAATTTAAAAGAAATTTACTGTTGCACTTCCTCAGTACCCATTTTCACAACTTGATCAACCATAGAGACACAAGCGACATAGTTATCGAGCTTTCTTGGGTGCTAACTTCCATTTGGTCGCATCTTTGATATGAGAAAAACATCATGTGAAGCTGCATTACAAACGCTTTCTGCTCTGCAATTAGAAGAAAGATCTCTACACAGAATTTGTAAAGCCTGAGAATAGGAATGTACATTTGTTTCTCTTAGTTCAAAATGATGTGCGTAATAAGAGATACAGACAGCTGCATAGGCACTTCACATACCCTTAGAAAGGTGATTTGATTATAAAATGGAATGAGAAAATGCAGAGGAATCGTAATGCGGAGCATTCATGTTCCCATCTAAACACTACATAAAATTAACTTTTTTATAAGGATTATTCAAAAGTGGTAATATAACAGTTACCAAAACGCTCACGAGTATTGTTTATCCCTAGTTTCTAAACATATCCCTCTAGATTGAACTCTGTGCTTATTTGCAGTTACCGTACGCTACAATACTAGGCACTCCTAGCACATGTAAACAGGATATTTTAAATATTCCAGGGTTTACAAAAGCCCATAAAAATTAATTATATCGACTTCATATTCTGTACAACTTCAATATACCTTCATATGTAATATAGGGATGTCAACGACTCGCTCGACTCGAGTCGCGACTCGTTCAGACTCGGGTCGAGTCGAGTCGGTGCTCACTATGTGCTCGAGTCGAGTCGAGTCGGCGCTCAGTAGGTGCTCGAGTCGAGTCGGTACTCAGAACTGCTCGAGTCAAGTCGAGTCGGAACTCACTATATGCTCGAGTCGAGCCGAGTCGGCGCTCACTATGTGCTCGAGTCGAGTCGAGTCGGCGCTCACTATGTGCTCGAGTCGAGCCGAGTCGGCGCTCACTATGTGCTCGAGTCGAGCCGAGTCGCTGCTCAGCGAGACTCACCCTGCAACTTGGTTACAGTGAGTCGAGCTCGAGCGTTAGACTCACCGCTCGAGCCGAGCGGATTGCCATCCCTTATGTAACACTGTACAAAAAAACAACTTTGATATTCAATCTCTTTCCTGCGAAAAATCAGTGAAAATCGGAATTGTTTCTATTTCGACAATCACATTTGGATACCATTTTGACCAGTTCCATTACGTTTTAGGCTTTTAATACAGAGGACTAAAATTATCAAGCAGACTTTAAAAGGAAGAAATTGTTTTCGTTTGAATGTTCTATGATAAACCAGTTCCGTAGATATTACGTTTTCTGTACACGTTTGCTAAAACAAATCCTTGCATGCACCACAATAAAATACGACGGCCATTAATTATTCGGTAAGGAGAAAGAAAAATTAATACCCGCGTTCAACTATTCTTATATAAGTGATATAAATGTTAAAATATATATATATATATTTTAAAGGGGTTGAGCAAATAAGCTGGACGATTTAAGATGGACTGACCCAGTAATGAGTTTCCTGAAAATTGTGCATAATCTAATTTTGAAACATTCAGCTCTAAAAAATGGAGCAAAGTACTCAAACTAAGTTAGGGCCGCCTTTCTTTTTTCGTGGTAAAAAAAATAAATAAATTTTTAAAATTATCTACTTTCGACCTTAAACTTTATAGATTTTACAGGCATAGCTATGTATAGATAATATTTAACGAAAAGGAGAGCACTTAATTTCAAATTTAATAATATGTATAGTATATAATAACTTCTTAATGGAGGCATTTCGTTAAGAAAAAAAAAATGAAAATTGTACTAAAAAAAATTACGGTTCACTTTTGGGTGATCAAAAATTACACAAAATATAAAATTATTGGCATTTTCAAGACTATATTTTGTAAAGTTTTTTTTTAATCAGAATTAAATAAAATTATACTAAAATTAAAGCTTGTAATTTAAAGAAAAGAACTGTTTTAGTTTCATTCCGCTATCTCTTACGCGACTCTAGTTATGAAAAAAGGTGGGTATTCGTCCTATGTGAAAAAAAATCACGACTGCCTCCTCTTTCACCCTCCAACTCTTCCCCTCTGTTGGAGTAAAAAAAATCGAAACTTGTTTTTGTTAGTTTTAAGTACATATGAATAACATATATTATTTCCAGCCTATTATTTATGAATCTGGCGAAAATTGACGGAATGACTTATTGGTAAAATATCACGTATTGTAAGATTTCATTACGATAAAACAGGAAGTAAGCGAAAACATTTTATTAATGTAAACTTGACAAAGATACAAGAAAAGACACAGAGAGCAATATTTTCCCATGCATACGTGAATACTTCGAAATAGTAACATTTGGTTGTTGACGAACATATCTTCTCCTCGAACATTGGTTCCGTTTGTTGTATAAAAGTTGTAATGTCGGAAATGTAAAGAATCAAACGATATTTGAAAGATGATTTGTATAACAAAAGATGAATACTATTATGACTTCAAAGTTTTTTTTTATATTTTTTTTTTCAAAACAATTTAAATATGAAATCCAGTATGGAGCTAAATTTTTAAGTCAAACTTCTGGTGGTACATTGACACAATTGAATTACAGAGTAGCTAATATATTTTTCCATTTCTGCATAAGATAGTCGAATACAGTAAACCAACCTACCTTCATTTTGGCCTTACATTCAATGTGTAATACTTAAAATTTGAAACCAGACTATGGAGTGCTTGTCATTACAAAGTTTTGTTTCATATTGTTTTTTAATCGTTGTGTTTAATTTTATTTGCTTTGGTGTTGTGTTGGTTCGTTTTATGTTATCTTTTAGTTTATCTTCTTCCAGTGCTCTTCTGTTAACTGACTGTTCAGTACACCGTTAATCTTCTGTTGACTGAGTGGGTTAATAATACTGCGGAACGAGAAAAAAGTTATGTTATTTTTTTGTGTGTCGTTAATGATTGGAATGCACTGAACTCAAATCCGTTGTTAGTTTTGTTCAAATGTTAATATTTCAGACATTATTTAAACATTTCGATATGTGCAACGTGCATATTTTTGTTAAGCACAAATAATTTGTTTTTTCACCTTCCTCAATAGAATATCTCTCTCATTCACTTCAGTACTACTGCACTAGAAGTTGACTGCCACGTAACCTAAGGTGACTAAAGGTGACTAAAGGCTTTTTCGCTGGTTTATATCATGTCAACTTCTCGACATTGCAAACTAGTCTCGTTCTTCTACGAATGTTGATGTTACATAATCAATAAAGAAGAGCCACCCAATCATCATAACCACTACTTTTGTGTTGTAGACGTTCTTTACAATCCAGAAATAATATATATACTTAATTACAAGAATGTTATGGACCAAATGTAGCAGAGTCATAAAATGTAACAGGCGCATTTCCTTCACTCTCATCTTGATGTCTTCAAAGCGAACTTGTGTGATGACGACATAAATAATAAATGCCTGCATAAGGACATAGAAATAATTATGAAGAGATATCAAGCTCGATTAGATCCACCAATGATATGAGACTATGTGTGGTGTTTATTTAGTACATAAGGATGCGTCCAGTCATAAGAGAAAATGTCATAAGCCCCAACCCTATCCTGGCCTGACCCATAGATTCCTTGTGGCCATGAAAAAGGAAATTCCAACTTGCCATGAATAGTGTATAATATTTAAACAAATCATTTCATTAATGGACATCCCCGCGTCCATTGTTGAAAAAATGGGACCAGAAATTTAATGACAAACTTATGGTCATGAGGAGTAAATAACCTTTCCCAAGTTGAAATAAAATAACTAACAGAATTATGATTTCGCCCTCGGAGTTGCGGAGAGTTTAGCGCGCTCATTTTCTTCGCGCGTGTTCATGAGTTCAATTTCCCTGAGAGCTATTGAAATGAGTGGTTCGGAACCCAATTTACCAAAACCTGTAAGTCCCGTCCTTAGAAGCTCGCTTAGGACATTAATAACAACTCAATCAATTAAGGAAATTGATTTCAACCTAGTAATGAATAGTGCGTGTCCATAACTGGACAAAAACTGACTTTGCCGTACCGGTAATAGACACCCCTTGCTTTGCATAACAGATCCAAGTTATAATTGGTTTGGTTATTTAAATACACGAAACCAAGACATTACGTAATGGATAATAGTGCAGAACAACAAAAGTAATCGTTATTTAATTTCATGAATTAAAAACGAAAGCTCTCGCCTTAATCACTTACTTAACAGAATGCATGGAAGAGTAGAGGCAACCATGGATCTAATTTCAACATCATGTCAGAAATATCAGATGAAACCAATGACGAGCGAATAATATTCAGTCGCATCAGAAGATACTGTATTAAATCTTCCCATGTAGGTGAAATATTAACCGCCCTTAGGAAAATAGTATTATACAACTTTTGTCTTGAAGTGTCCTTTACTGGTACACTGTCCATTACTGGTGCGTTTGCCTTAAAATCTTCAGAAAGCAGTATTAGAAAACGACAGAGCCACCTACCATTAGTTTTCAGAACTCGATAAACCATTGGAAAACAAACAGATAAATTTATTATCTTTAGTTGCTAACTAGCGTAAAATTTTCCAGTCATGCTATAGAGCAATGTTTTTCAACCTCTTTGATTAAGCGGTCCCTAATCTGTTAAATTATATTCATCCCGCGGTAAGTCTTTAGGTCTGGTTTACAAAGAAAGTTAGGAGTCGTCTTCGAATAAACTTTTATTAAAATATTTCATATTTCCTTTTAGGCGTGTGTCCAGAAATTAAATCTAAGGAATTACAAGGTGCAGAGACGTGCTTGAGGGGCCGTTCGAAAAATCTTAACAAAACTAGCTCAGGACCTCTTGAACAGTTCCGATTGATACAGTAGTTCAGTGTAGACAGCTCATTTTCTAAAAGTTTATTTTACAAAATATTTGTTAAAAATGCGTCCACTCAATTAGACCTAGCTGCGCAAAACTTGGCATAAACATTTTTCGACAAAATACAAAAACCCTTAGAGGGCATGTCAAGCAACCCCCATTACCAGTGTTGCCAGGCTAGGTATTTTCTTTAAAATTATATATATTTGTTTCAATAGCTTCCATTATATGTCATGCTGCAGAAACTTAGCAGAAACTTTGTTTTTGACACAATAGGAACATACTGCGGATATTCCCGTTCTCCAGGACGGGATATCCCCGTTGTCAGTGTTACCAGCCCATGCGAAAAATATATCTCATGGACTATAAGGTGTAGAGACATGTATGATGTGTCGTTCGAAAAGTCTTAGCTAGACTATCTCAATCAAAGCGCATGTGTAAAGGTAGGCATCTGGGAGGGTCATGGGGGTTTGCCCCCGACTATTTGACTTCAAAATGTATTAAAAGTACAAAATAATGATTTCCTTTAGAGGAGAGGGTAAATAAAATGGCGAGAAATTGTGTGTAAATGCAAAGGTAAGCTTCGTAGGGAGCTTACATAAAAGTTCCCTAACAATTGAATATAAGTGTTTCTATGAGGGGAAAGGTGAAATATAATAACTAACCATTGAGATTCTCCAGGAACCCCGTTGTCAGTGTAGCCAGCCCATGCCAAAAATATATATCATGAACCAAATGCTATCAAGGGACCGGAGCCTTCGCGATTGTTAGAATCGCTGTTCTAACTTGTTTCTTTCATATATTTGCAACTCTCCCATATTTTTTCGCTATATTTATCCCTTACTAGGTCCCTTTAGGAAAATGATCTCATGCAATGCATGTGGTCTACCGACCTATATAATATCTGTTGAGTTCGAACAAAATTGGTTGAATAGCTCATTTTCGGCAAACTTTTAAATTTGAAATTTACAAAATTCAAAAAATTCCTTATGTTTGTTGAGGGCTCAGTGTGACATCACCGTACGACCCAGAACCATAAAATTCTGATACGTTGTAGAAGGGTCCAACAATATTTCAGTTTTTAAAAAAAATATTTATGGCCTTTTGGCGTTGGCGTAACATTCGGTAGGTCGTGGGTTCGATCCCAGTGCCCGTCCATCCTGACTGAGGTTATTCCAGAGGTTTTCCTCAGTCATACCAGGCAAATGTCGAGATGGCACCTTCAACATAGGCCCTGGTCGACACCTTTCCAAATCCTTTCCCCTCCCCTATCCCGTCCTGAGCCTTAGATGCCTAAAGACCATAAATAAAATTGAAAATTCAAATGAGCATCTCAGCCATGCTGTGATAGGGTGGAGCACAGAATATTAGAAGGTAGTCAGCCACGGCCTAGTTTGTAGGAACCATTCGCATTTGCTTTTTAACATTTCCTAAAATTCGTTTTAAGAAGATGTTATGATAATTTCAAGTTTAAGCTCTTCGTTCCAGATGTCAACGCTTGTGCATCTCGGTTCTGAACCCTTATGCTTAAACACCACGATGGTGATTTTTGTGCAGAAACCGTGCAAAACGGATTACTCCTGGATCCTCTAGTGAAAACATTCACCGCTTGGAGTTGCGTAGATTTATTTATTATTAACCAACTACGCAAAGATGGCTTTAGTCTAATGGAGGATAACGAAATGTATTATTTTCCTGTTATTTTGAATAGTTTCAGCGATTTTTTTTTTTTTTTTTTTTTTTTGTAGATTTAATTAATGCTTCTAGAAGAAATGTCAAACACAATCATATCAATATGCGCGGCAGTATTTACGCAATGTGTGCCTTTAGAATGGGCCCACAAACGTGGACCTCAGGTATGTGCAAAATAAACGCGGTTCCCTGAGGAAAAATGCCGATGAACGAGCAATAAAAGTTGTAGAAACAATTTGTAAGTTTGTTTGAGATAAAGATATTCTCATCACAATTAAGTATAGGCGTTTCGTATATATGGGTTGTTCGTAACGGGCACTGCTCCCCCAACTTCAAATGTAATTTGTCCTATAAGTTTTAGGATAAAATGTAATAATTTCAATTATTAGATCTTTTGCCCGTACCATAAACGTTATTGACTTACCCTCGCCTTTGTTTCGACAGAAATCAAGTCGACTATGCGAAGCCAGGTTATTGTTCTATTTCTGGGGTGGGGTAAAATAAAAAATAAACGTATTAGTCCTCATATTCAGTTTTCAAATGTTAATTTATTTTTCCTTTTCCATTGTGTACACTGATCGTGTCACTGATAAGTGGGTGAGTTATTGCTGTCAGTCACGAATTGATAATTGTATCCGTATAGTATACGAGGGGACCCAATAAACGGAATCATTCTCTGGTGACCGGATCCGTTGTAGTACGTGCTTCCACCGCTAGGTGCCTCTTGCAGCGACCCTTCTGCATCAATCTATTGACCAGCGTTATGGAGTAAAGCAGTGGTGTTACGCGCGTCTCGCTTGTTCGGCAATTTTTGTGATGACTGAAAAGTGGAAACAACGCGTGGAGCTATGAAATTCTGTTTTTTATTTGAGAAAACTGCTGTAATAGTCCAGTGGTCGAACCTCAGATTTTAAAAGAAGCGTGCGTTAGCATCCGCATAACATATTATTGCATTTTCATGACTTTTAAAAACTCCTGAACAATATTTGCAAGGGTTCCACTATGGTACCGTTCAGTATTTTGCACAATACGCATTAATATGCTTTTTTGCTGCCGCCATTATTAATATGTCTAATTTTCAACAAAGACGTCTTACCACAAATTTCTAATCATATACACTTTCATGATCAATATATACTTTGAACATGTTATAATCCTTCTGAAGTAATTACATGAGCATAATGTTTTATCTAGACGGGTTAGGGGGAAACTTTCTCTCCAAAGTTGTAGAACTGGCGCCAAGTTTTGAAGATAAAGATGAAGCTGCTTATTTTCCTATATCGGTTTAATATTTTATGTGGGTCTACAGTTTATGTTTCTTCATTTTCCGAGTTTTATGTTAGTGTTTTATTTTTTAGACATTTTTATCTCTACGTTTCCCCATTTTCTCTTGGGACGTCTATTAGTAGGCACATAGATGGCACTTAGAGTTAAAGACTTTTGTAGGAAAATTTTTTCGGCATTTGTAACCTAAATTTATCTAAATATTATATTAAATTTGTCTGGGTAATATTTATGATTACGTAAATTAAAATTATTGAACAATAATTACATTATGTATATATATTATATTCACTACTGCAAACCACAAAGCAACTTCATGGAATCCGAGTTGAGAAATGTTTGCATCTTTTTGAAGGTATCAGTTTTTAAGGTATAGCGTGATGATATGGTTTGCTTCTTGATCTGGAGGAAATTTGGAACTAACACGTCAAAGAATTGTGTGCTTCTCTTCAAATTAGCCACGTAGACGAAATTGCATTGTTTCATTTGTATTTTGATGTAGGCTGAGAAATTGGAGAGAAATGCTATATCCAGCCATGTCGATCAAATAAACCGCTGATCAATGCCCGATCGGCATGTATTCGTACAATTATAACGGTTAGCATAGCGAGACAAGTTGGAAAAGCTTCAGACTTAAAGCACGTTTGGAAGCTAATAAGGAACTCGTTTTCAAATGCCACAAAGATTGTGTTTCATCATATACATCAAGGACCCATATCGATAGAGTACTGAAACTTCCAGGGAACACACCGAAGAAACTCATGTCAGTAAACAGCTTCGTCGATCTCACTCGCCCACGTTTCAGTTTAGGGGGCATTGTCTATTTTGTAGTGAAGCATGTGTTGTGGAGAGAGATTCCAAATATCCAGGCCGTTGGAGGCCATCTTTTCTACCCTGCTGAAGAACGTGAAGAAATCAAACATTTAAACAGCGTATTCTAGACGTGTACAATGCCCGACAAGATGACAGGCGAATGGGTTAAGATGTGAATTTTGTCAGCTGTTAGTGATCTACATGCTGCAGACGCCAGATATCATGACCATTACCGAACGAGTTTTATGTCCACACTTTCTATTGGTTCAGCATCACGTAACTTGGAGCAATGTCATGAACCTGATCCATCTGTAAGCGGCACCATTGAAACCATGAAGGTAGACATGTCGAGAATGTGGAACTCATGCGAGCTTTTCGAAATATACATTGAAAATGGCGGAACGCCTCACTCGCGACAGGCACTTCTGTGAAAACTTTCTGAAACAATAGGAGCAGATCTCCTCGTTCTGTCAGGCAAAGGCGTGGCCAGTCTCTTTCTCTTTCGCAGCAGAGCATCAGCACTTCTTCACTTGGTAGATTTCGATCCTGATGATAACGATTTAGCTATTGATCGGATAGCTAAAAACATCACCACAGAATCCAAGCAGATTGGCAGAAACAGCTATGAATACAAAAATAGAATAAACATGAAGATTACTCTGCAATGAACTAGCTCCACGATGCTTACTCTTTTGAAGAAAATATCAAATAAACTTGACCAATCCTCTGCCGGTGTGTTGATTGGAAACATTATCACCAGTGTAATGTCCAATCAGCCTACGCCACTACAAATTGCCCTCAGTATTCTTTTAAGCCAAAGAACACTAATAGAAGATTTCTATGAGTATCGGATTTGCTGCTCATACGATGAATATCGGCGTTTTAGAGCATCTGCAGCTAAGGAAGCAGAAATGAAGACTTACCTTCGAGACGTAGAAAATGCAGATAAAGGACTGGTTAAGGTAGTTGCTGACAACTTTGATTCAAATGTGTCGTCACAGAAAGGATTACTTTCGACTCACAGTATTGCTCTTCAACTTACAATGAAGATCAAAAGGAGATGGAAAAAGCACAGACAATAATCCAACGTCTTTCACGAGAATGTTAAAAAATCCTATCAGCGGTGACATTGAAGTGCAGCGGTACCAAGGTTTAAAAAAATCAACCAAGCCAGCAGAGCAAGATAAATGGGACGAGTTTCCTTTGCGGGTGGTAACTCATCAGGCAACCAAGATGCAGAGACTTAGATTTCCAATTTATGAAACTGATAGTAAGTGAAAACGATACCCCAGAATTTGCTGGATTTAATACAAAATTGTGCCGCCAGCACTCCACAATCCACCCAGCCATCCACAATGGCTATTTATACCCGTTTAATAGACATGGATACTGGAGACCCCGACACCACGTTAACAGCAATGGTTGAGGCCGTACGACTTACCAATGAGTGTGGACAAAATTTGACTATATTCAGAAGTGACCAGCAAATGCACAAAGTGGCTGTGCACATCAGCAGGGTTTACCCCGAACACTTTTCAACCTTCATCCCAGGACTTGGAGGAATGCACACATTAATGAGTTTTATTGGCTGTGTTGGATGTCAGAAAGTGGTCTTGAAGAAATTTTAAAGTCAGCTTTTGGAAGTGTTCCAAAAATTTTAGCTGGGAAGATGTTTCCACAGAATTTCAGGGCCATTCGAGTGGTTATTGAAGAACTTCTGAGACCTATCTCTTGCTGTGAATTCGATGGAAGATCTAATGAGTGTTCTTGAAAACAAGGCATCAAGCTCCTCTACATCCAAACTATGGTTTGAAAATATTGTAAACCAGTTTTTATTACGATGACGTTTGTGCAAGTTGAACGTGAAGGCGAATGGCCGTTACCCGTGCGGGCAGTAGAAGAGATGCTTCCTTATTTATTTTGTTGATGGACATCACAATTACGCAAGGTACGGTTTGTAATGTCTGCAGTCAATGGAAAAACTTCATGGGGATGTACTAGATAAATTCCTGAAAGGAGACCACGTTATGCGCCACAAGGAAGGGCTGTGGTACGGAATCCGATAGAAATGACAGAGAAAAAAAAATCAAGAGTCAGCTAGAAACATGTAATGATCCTTTTGACACGAAAGACCATCCACAGTGTCTTATGAACAAAGTCACTAGCAGAATTGCGTCAGACAAGGTGAATGCTCACAATGCGTTGAATATTGGAATGAACCAAATTACTAAATATTCAGGTATTTGGCCAGCAGGATGGCACTCAACAATACCAAAGGAAGTTATAACGATGGCTGTTGACAGAAAGTCCATACGCGTTGGAACTACAGATGTTTGTGATACCAAGTTGATCTACTCCCGTATTCTTGGATTGCAAGGAACAAGGGTCATCAGTTTTCAGCATGTTCTAAAACATGAACTTGCCATGTTTGATGACTACGGGGAAATGAGAATAGGAAAGGCGAAATCAGTCATCATAAAACAGATAAAAGTTGACACATCTGAAAGAGCCGCCATGAAGGGCAGAAGCTACAGTGATTGATGGAAGTGCTATGCTGTGGGCCTTGCACTGGCCGAACAAAGGAACTGTTCAAGACTATGCCAATAACCTGTGCGAGTACGTGTTTCAGAAGGCAAGATTTTCTTATGTGTATTTGGTATTCGACAGATGCCACAATTACAGCATTAAGAGTGGTACACAATTAATCAGAGAAGGCCAGTTTGCTAGCAGGAGAGACAAGCTGAGCTTGACAACATCACTTCCACCCCAGAAAGTTGCTCTTACTGTCACTGAAAACAAGACGCAATTGACGGAGTTAATCTTCTAGCAATTTCTAAGTTGGCCAGTACAGAAACCTGGACCCCAAATTGGTCATAACTGTGAAGGATCCCACTCCGATCCAGATATACAACAAGAAGCAAAAGTACAGAACTGATTTGCGGACAACGCACTGAAGAAGCAGGTACAGTCATAGTGCAACAAGTCGTTAAGATTACCAAAGAGAAAGTGAAGAGTATCAGAGTTGCGTGCTGTAACAAAACTTGAACATAGGAGGAGAAACCTCTTCGTTCTATGCTGCTTATCCAGATCGATGAGCTTTATTTTAATAAAGAAGGTAGATAAGACTAACTACGATGTTGAATTAATATTACAGTAATTCTTACCCCCACATCAATTCTTACCCCTACATTAGATTCTTACCGTACCTAAGAACAACTGCGTAACCAGTTTTTTTTATTGTGTCTGCATTCCGATTAAACCAGGTCCCTTCGTCCGTACATGTGAATACATCAGAGTGCATAAAATTACACGGAATAAAGTTTTGCCTTGAACATCCGGTTTACTCACACAATGAACCTAGGTGTTTGCGTTCGTACTTTTATAACTGAAACTTACCCTCAGCATAAATTGCACATGCTTCGGTTAATTAAAAATAAAGTTTGATTAAGTATTTAATAGAACAAATATCGATATACATTTACAACCAAAAACAGAATATGTCAAATCACACTAATCAACAAAATAATAGAACAATTACGTACTTACAACCAGACGATTGCGTCGTCATTTCGTCCCCGTAAATATCATTTGGATTAAAATTATTACCATTTGTTTCGAATAACGGAAATTAAAGATCGTAATCGATCACAGCAAAATGCAGTAGAATATAAACCAAATTCACTGCCACAAAACTATAGCCAAACAGAAGGCGAAGATGGTGGTAAGGATTTGACTCTATCTTTATTTTATAGAAAGTCAAATCACACCAAGTCATTAGCCAAATAATAAAAGCCACCTTTCCACTAAACTGAAGAAATGGAATCCAAAACTGAAGAAAAAAATATATAAATATATCACCAATTCCAGATGATTAATTTACGTAGACCATGACGTCGTAATATAGAGCACAAAAATTACATATCAAACGAACCTGATTCAAAGACAACTTAAGTCACAGAGGCTTTAGTTGGCGAGTATACCATTCTTCCCACAATACAATGCAACAAAACAACAGACTGATGAGAGCAGGAAAGACAATGAAACATCAAACGACGTAACAAAAGCGATAAAATGTATAATATAAGCTGTAACGACAGCAATTACATCATCGTTACAGTGCGATGATACGGATACTTTCATCATACTTGTGTATTTTTACCACATACATAAACTGTTGTCTGGCAGGACCGTCATCGACATAGTGAAGAAGAGAATAATATATTTTTCCAGATCTTCCAGGTGCACATGCTCTCACAGGGTGCGACACAGTTGCCCAGTGCTTCGGCTTAGGAAAGACTGCGGCACTCACGGCATTGTACTGTGGCAACCAACCCAAGCTACGGTTTGATGCAAACATCGGCGATGTTGTAAAAGAAACTACGTCTTTTATGTCCGTGTGCTACGGTAGCAAAAAAGAAGCAAATAATGTCTGACGTACGAGTCGATGTGTGGATGACGAAGATGTCAAGGCGAAAGGCAACTGCAGCCCTAGACTTGAAAAGTTTCCCACCGACAACAGAAGCGTTCGAATTAAACGAGCGTAGAGCTCACATTCAATAAATATCTCCGTGCGAACCTGAGCCTCCCAAGTTTGATCTCACTTTGTATGGTTGGAAACGTGAAGATGAGTCGAAGTGTCTTGCTCCTGTGCTACTGCCAACAAACACTGCCCTAGCACCACCAGAAGTGCTGGAGATGATTCACTGTCGTTGTTCCTCTGATAAACCGTGCTCAACAACTCACTGCCGTTGCAATTTAGCTGTGGTAGGACAATAACTTTGAAACATATGAGCAAAATTAGACATATCAATAATTGCGGTAGCTAATTTACACATTAATGCATATTGTGCAAAATGCTCAACGGTGCCAGTGTGGCACCCTTATAAGTTTTGTTTAGGAGAGTCCAAAGGTCATGAAAATGCAAAAATGTTTTATGTGGACGATAATGCAAGGTGCCATGGTCTGACTGCTAGACTATAATGCTTGAAACGGTTTACAACGAAGCTGCTCTGGGAAAAAACAAAACTTTACGAGTGTTTTTTTTCGCTTCGAGGTTACTTGAAGACCTACCTCGCTCAGGGCGACCATCGACCTCCCGAATAGACGAAAACATCGCCAGAACTGGTGGAATGATTATAAAAGACCTTCGCAGAACCACTGATAAATTTGTTGATTTGTTTGATGCTCTCTGGAGTTCCTGCCAACGGACTTTGAGCAAGAAATTGCAAATGAAAAAGAGTTGCAGCAAAACTCGTGTCTCAGCAGCAGACAAAACCTTGATTGTGAAACAATTGTTAACGGAAAACAACATAGTCCAGCTTTCGCACCTGCTATATTCACTCGAATTTGCTCCGAGTGACTTTGTTTTATTGCCCTAAATAAAATAAAAAAATCTTCAAAAGAAAACTTTTTGCAGATGTGGAAGAGGTGAAGAAAAATTCGAGAAAACCATTAAAAGGTATTACTTAGGAACAGTTTCACGACTGCTTTGAAAATGGAAAACTCGTTTAGACCGGTGCTTTTCATCAAATGGACAGTACTTTGAAAGTGATTCAAGTTGTAATACCCAAAAATAAATACACACAATTTTATTACAAAATTCCGGCTTCTTTTCGGTACCCCCTCGTATGTATAAATTTTATTAAATTCGTTATTACTCACACATGTTGCACTTTAAATTCCTATATTTGACCCTCACGTCTGTCTAGTTTGTATGCGGTATAAACCAAAATAACAATTTGTATGTTTATTAAATATTTTTTTTAATATATTTTAATAAACTGTACCACTCATATGATGCAGGTGCGCACACTCTTGATACAAGTCAAACACATTTCTTCTTAACAACAGTGACTGTGATTTGTGTGGATATGAAGTTAAGGAGTTCAAAGTCACAAGGAACAACGCCATTTCCGATGTTGATGGTGATGATGATGTAGGAGGTGAAGAAGTTACAGAAACATGTGTTGGTGATGTTGATGGAACTGCAGCAACCAGTGTTTCATCAGAACAGCGACAGGAAGTGGAGTAACAGAAATATGGAATCTCGGGGCCTTGCATGTAGGAAAATCTCCTGCACACTAAATCAAAAGAGCGGAATTTTCACTCTTTTTAGATGGAAAAGCGGGACCGCTCCTTTTCGAGCGGAATTTTCGATCGAAAAAGAATGGTTTCTAACAAAACGTTATCGCGTTGGATGGAAAATCTACTCTTTCTAGATGGAATTTCGCTCTTTTCGATGTAATTTATTTGTTCACTCTTAAAAGATCGGTTTTCTATTGAGTAGTCAAAGGTGAAAGAGCGATTTCTCATCTTTTTAGAGTGATTTGGTGCTTCAATTTCTCATCGTTTAGGAGTGAATTTTCTCATCTTTGTAGATCGGTTTGAATTCCACTCTTTTTAGAGCGATTTGCAATGCATAATGGGCATGGCTACTAGTCAACATTGGTCTTCGCCATTTGTAAAAGCAAAGGTTCGAAAGACTAAGCTATACTGTGAAATTTATAGCGTTATGTATAGTTAAAAATGAGAAAACAGAACTTTAAAACTTTTCTGTTAGTAAAATATACCAAAAAACGTCAGGAGTAAGATATGTATGTACAAGAAATCTTTCAACGTTGTAATCAAGTACCTGACGAGACGAAAGAAACAATTCCGAGGACGCATGCTCGCAGTTGGACCCTTGGTTGAGGCGTTAACGCGTTGGATAGCTAATCGAAAGGTACCGGATTCAAATCTCCTCCAGGTTTAGCTTTATTTTACTCATTTTCATGCACAAGTACAGTACTTTTCTTTTTAGTACATATGAATTAATGCTCCCTTTCGCACTTTTGTACATTTTATTGCGTCGTTTTCATGCTCACAAGATGTAAATTGTATCTGAATAAATGGAAATTCATCTATACAAATACAAAATCTAGGTTTCCATTGAAATAGACTACCACAGATTTTCGCTCTTTTTTCGAGCGGTAATTTCTCTTCTTTGCTCCGATGTAAATTCGCTCTAAACGAGCGGTCACTTTTTCCGCTCGATTTGAGCGGAATCCGCTCTTTTAATTTTAGTGTGTGCTGACTATGAAAGTAAGACTAGAGATTTGGAATCATTCTTCGAATATCTTCCTTTCATATTTTGGCAAGGCCGTGAAGAACAAAAAAGTTAGTCAAAAGAGGAGAGGGGCCGTCGGTTCGATCCCTGCCCATGCCATATGGGCTTTGTGGTGGACAAACACCGTTTCCGTGGGTTTTCTCGGGGTACTCCGGTTTTCTCCCACTTTCATCATTCAACCAATCCCATCATCATCCATTCGACCTGAGCCAAAGTTGCCTTACAAATTAAGTTCAAAAGAGGAAAAGAAGAAAGTATGTATTTCTCAGCCAGGCGTGATAAAATGAGCGGAATGGATTTGTGTGACAGATTTTTCGATTATTATAAGTGTTATTGCCAGATGAATTTGTGTATTACGGTTAAAAAAATAACTTCTTCAGAAATACCACCGTTAATAAACACTAGTAAACATATTGTTCTAAGTAGTATTAAATTCAGGGGTCGCGACGCATAGTTTCGGAACCATTAACTTACTTAGTCGCAAAATACAATTTGTGCCCCCCCCCCCCCCCGAGTTACATGTTATTACTGCAATAAGGTAAATAATTTGTGTTTTTGTACGCACAGTATACACTAACAATAAATATATAGTAGCAGATAATCCAGTCTCAACTATTAATTGAGACCGAAGGTCCGTGGACCATCAGCAGGGCCGGATTTATGCATAGGCCAACTAGGCCCGGGCCTAGGGGCGCAACTTCTCAGGGGCGCACTTTATAAGGAAAAAATAGAATTTGCTATTTAAAACCCGAGACGAAAACAATATTTAGGAGAAAAAAAAACAAGAGAGATCGCCAAACACTGTCACCTTTGAACTTCCTGAGCCCCTCGTAAATAACCGACTTCAGCTAATTTAAAGTTAGGTTAATTTACTTTAGAAATAGTACAACAAAGATTAAAGCCTATTTTAGGAACATTATTTATTCCTATTTTTGTCTTTGTACACACCAACAATCATTATTACACTCTTTTCTTTAGTTCACAATGGCTCCTGGTGTCCTCAACGTAAGTCCGGTAACGACACAATCTTCCATTGTTACTTCCATATATTTATATAATTTAAAAGCATATTTAATTATTTTTTTTTAATATTACGCATAAATACTTCCCAGCAACGATTTGATGTTTAACTGATTGCAGAAGACTTTAGGATTTGTATAAAAAAAAAATAATGAAATAACTTTTTAAAGACATACTTTTCTTAAACAATTCGTACTAAAAGTAAAAAATAATTTTGTTTATGCATAGCTTTTAAAAAGAAACGCATGGGGCACCAATTGAAGAATGCATAAAGTGACTGTATATGAGAGAGTGCCCCATGCTTTTCTTTTTAGTCATGCATAAACAAAATTATTTTTTTACTTTTTAGTAGGAATTGGTTAAGAAAAGTATGTTTTTAAACCTTTTTTTAAAAGTCCATGTCACATATAGGGCGTCGATGCCATTTATACCCCTGCTAATGCCCAAGAGATACTTTGTGTTAAGTATGCATGAAGACGTAATTTACGCAAATTTTTGTATATGAGAAAAACTAAAGTGTCTTTTCGGGTCTGCAATGGGTAGGTACCGTTCGTTTGAATCCTTCTGCCAATCGTCCTGACTGACACTTCTCTTTAGTTTCACCAGACAAACGTCAGAATGGTACCTTAACTAAGATACCGACCGCTACCCTCCCTTACCTTATCCTGGTCTGAGCCAAACATGGATTTAAAGACCTCACAAATTTTAAAAATATCTTAACGTGTCTTTTATGACAGAAGAAACATTTTTCTCCCCAACTTGACTTTATATGTTCAGGAGATGAATATTCCCGGAGATAGTGTTTAAAATTGAAAGAGCTGACCACGTATTCAACGTGGCTAATGAGTTTCTAGTGTCGCTTTTTTCCATTCCTAGAGATTTTGTTTTTAAAATTTGAACTTACTAGTTCTTAGGGGCGACGTATTGGCGAGTGGTCCGATATACTGACTAACAAGTATCGGTTCATAGCAGGGTTCAATTCTGTCAATCTACGTTTATTTTTTCCCACATAAAGAGAATTGGCAAAGAGGATGAATCAATAAATGCTAAATAGCGAGGAGAAAATATGATGACTTTACCATTCTCTATTTACTTTAAAGTTTTGTTGTATGTCCTTATATGATATGTGTCTTGTGTGCTTTGTGTTTTGTAATGTAATTGTAGTTTTTAATTTTTTTAACTTTATAATTGTATTTACAAAATTTTTGTGGTGTGTATTGTAATTGTTAATATTTAGATTTTTTTTTGAAAATCTATAAATATATGTAGAAAACTTTAAAGTTTTGTATTATAAGTCTTATTTTTAAAAATCCCTTTCGGTAGGCCTACAGGCTGAGGTAGATCTCGAAGTTTTTTTTTTTTATTTTCAAAAATTCAAATCTCGCCTTATATGAGAGCTATCGAGAAACTATTTATTGTTTTGTAGATTATTCATCAAGAGCTGTTCAACGATACCCCACAAGACATATATATATATATATATATATATATATATATATATATATATATATATTCTCGCTGTGTTTCGCTTGGAGCGCTTCCCCCAGACCCCCGTAGGGGGTTCGCCCCCCAATTTCAGTGCTTTTGAGAGGATGCGCCTCCTTTATCTTAACCAAAATCTCACTGCAGCACTACACCACTATGGTATCCATCTCTACCCTCCCACGGGGAGCTGCGTCCCCAAAAGGAAGGTTTGCCCCATTTATTGTAACCTACTCTTGGTCATACACCTTCAAAGAAAATTTCGTTTCTCTACCTTCAATGATTTGGAAATTGGGTTTTTGGGGCGGCCATTTTGGATCCAAGTTGACGACTTTCTGAAAGTTTTCTTATATTGTCGTGACCTACTTGTGATGGTACAACTTCAAGTAAAATTTCATTTATCCAGCTCATACGGTGTGCAAAATGGGCCTTTGGGCTGTCATTTTGGATCCAAGATGGCGACTTTTCCCAAATGTTGTAATATTTCCTTAAACTACTCGTCATAATGCACCTTTATGCTAAATTTCGTATCTCTAGCTCAAACGGTGTGGAAAATCTTTTTTTAGGTCCACCATTTTGGATCCAAGATGGCGTCTTTGGATACATCATGTAATATTTTAGTAACATACAAATGATAATGAACCGTGTTACCAAATTTGATATTTCTAACTGCAGCCGTTTAGGCTGTGTATTCTATACAACAATGGGTTTAGCGGCCATTTTGAATCCAAGATGGCGGCCTTTTCAACATTTCGTAATATTTTCTTGAACTACTAGTGGCAATACAACTTTATGTCAAATTTCGTATCTCTAGCTCAAACGATATGGAAAATAGATTTCTTACTTCCGCCATTTTGGATCCAAGATGGCGTCTTTGAACTCATTAGGTAACATTTTCGTAATCAGAAAGTGATGTTGTACCTTTATGCCAAATTTGATTTCAATAGCAGCAGCGGTTTAGGTTGTGTATTCTATACAACAATGGGTTCGGCGGCCCTTTTGGATCCAAGATGGCGGCCGATTTTGCTCATTAACGAACTTAACCGAGCTATTAAACCTAGAAACAACATATAAAAATTTGGTTCAAATATCTTCAAAATTATGGCCGCTAGAGTGTTAATATATATATATATATATATATATATATATAAATATATACTTTCATATCGTATCGATCTCAATAGGTATATTTTTCTTCGAAATCTACCTAAAAAAAACGTTTTCCTCTAGAATACTTTATGAATATATTTACTAAGTTTTAGAGTTTTGTGTTGTGATTCTAATTGTTAATTTTTAGATTATTTCTTCTTAAAAAGGTATTTAGAAAATTCTAGAGTTTGTAATTGTTAAAATTGTAAATCTATCACGAAACTGCAATGTGCCATTTGTGATGTTAGAGAAAGTAGAATCTAAGAATGGCTGAAGCTAGGATCCTTCTTAAAGCTGCATAAAAGCCGTGAACGAAATGTAATAACAATATTGTAAACAATACCTTCTTGTTCAGTGTGATTAACCTTTTCAACAATTATCCTACAGTAATTTAATTAAAATTACTTATTGTATTTAATGAAATTATTGAAACGTATTTTGAAATTAACCACATTACCGAAGTTAAATAATTATTATCTCGTTATTATTATTAATGGCTAGAAGACGGAGGAGCGTCATTTGTCATAATGTGAGGGTAGGAAGGGAAAAAGGACAGAAGTGGTGAGGGTGGAGGGGTAGGGGCGCTGGAAGTCATGGGCCTAGGGCGCCTAAACGTATACATCCGGTCCTGATCATCGGTTGCGCCCTTATGACATCACAAGTGGTAAAATCACAAATTTTTGTTTTACTCAGTGCATCATATACTTTCAAGAAATGTACAGCTAAAAAAATGCTGCTGCGCTATTCTGAGCTTGGGACCGAGGAGGTTAAAGTCTGTAAGACTTTCACACCGAATCCTTCCATCCATTGGATGATATGTAAACTAAATTTCATTATTGATTTCGCTGATGATATGTCTGATCCAAAGGGGCCTTTAGCAAATTCCTTTCCCTATCCTACTCTATTTGAAACGTGTTGTCATTTTATGACATGTGGAGAAAAATTGTTAAGAGAAATTGTCAACTACACAATTCTGATCTTGTCTTGTCTTTACGTGCGTCAATTGAGAGATCCTACTACTTGGCAGAGAAGAGAAAATACAGAAACAAGTGCAATATTTTATGCAAATAGAACTACTTTCTTTTAGAAGTATATTATTTTCGTTGAATATATTTGTCTTGCTCCGAAGGTAAAAAAAAAGAAGCATTTGATTTACCAGTGTACGTTTCTTTTCTTTATTATAGTATTTCATGTTACTTCTTAGTTGTCTTCGAGACAAATTTTAATTCCAAATGTACCTCTAACAAACTCTAAGTTTTAAAGAAAATGGGATAAGAATATTTGTGTTTCGCGTTAATTTAAATAGTACAGTATATTTGTGTATGATTTGTTCCATTCGTAATTATATACATAGTTACTTTAGAAAAATGTATTGAAGTATATTGGGGACTACAATTTCATTATTCGTAATGATGGGATTCTCTAGCGAGCAACGCGGAGCTATTCCAAACCAACTCTGCTCCTAAATTTTTCTTCTAGGGTAAAACGAAGGTAGCTCTGATTTTGTCACTTCAAAGGTAGTGGTTTGGAACGTCCTTCGACAGGAGTGACACCTGTTGCTAACTGAAAAAGTAACACTGTCAAGGGGAGAAGCAAGCCTAGAAGAGATTACATTTTTGACATTAATATACAAAAATGAACTTGAATTTTATTTATGGCTTTTAGACATTAAAAAAAGCTGAGTTGATGCAATCGTCCACTAGTGTGACAGAAATTGGGTAGAAATTTTGGGTACAATTAGACCTACCTGCGAAAAGTCATTTATAAATAGCGGCAGTGCTAGTTTCCATGTTTTACTGCTTACTATGGTGATATGTTGTCAAGTGACGCCGATAGTCGCACATCGTTACACTCATTGTCAGCAGATGACAACACTGATATGCGTGTAAAAGTGGGTAGAATTCGTAAAATGGTTCCCGAATACTGTGTGTAAATTTATTCAACAGTCATGTAATATGACAAATCACGATGGTAATGATAAGCAATGATTGAAACAGAGGCGTTTGATATATTACCTAACGCTTGTAATTGTGCCCAAAATTTTTCCCGCCAATTTCTCTCACACCACTGGACGATTGCATTCTGGAATGTTTTGTAAAACCGAAGTATGAGTTCAAACCTCATTTGCTTCTAAGCCTTATAGTTGATATATCTGGTCTATATTTTAAATTTGACTTTTGGTCCAAAGGGACTATAAAAGTTTATTTGTTATAATTTTTATCATGGATGAATAGAGTATTTCTCCAGTCGTGGTGTATACTGAACTTCTTTCGCAGCCAATTTCCACTACCTTGTTCACCTCATCATCATCCTCCAACCACTATCAGTGATGACTAATGGAATATTTTAAATCCTAAAGTTTCTGGACTCTGAAATCACTGGAGCATCTATAAGTCTCTGGTGTTTCAACCTGTCAACTAATTATTTCTGTTCCAGATTCTAAGAATCACTTTTCATTTTCTCGTTCTTGGTTTTGCAAGTCACCCACTCGCACTGTTATGAATAATTATAATTAAAGCAGAAAGATTTTCTCACGAAAGTTTGTAATATAGTCGCTTTAAAAACATTTTGTTCCAGTAAAAAATTTAAGTTAGCTAATATGTCTCGCTTTCCTTGCACATTGAGTCAAGAACCAACTCGTATGCAGAAATTTATTCAACAATTGTGGCGAATGTATAAGAAATCTCATCTTTTATACCAACAAAAGCAGCACGTGCGCCACATAATATATGTGTGCAACAGAGTATATTACAATTAATTTGCCACATGGCAATGTTATACCGTACCATTAACAGCAATTAAAATGGCAAATTAGTACTTTGTCTATAAACACGTTTTAATTCTACCTACGTGATAATGATGAATATACAGAATACAGTTGTGTTCACAGTCTTTTTAACTCCTTTCCGTTCGTACTGAGTGCAAAAGGAATTTATTATTCTACTATTGAATTTCTTTCTGACACGGGTACAAGAAACGTATAGTAATTCTCAAATAGTTCGAGTGTAATGAAGCAATTAAATACTGAAACTGGTGTTGCCCACGAGACGAGACGAGACACGAAAAATACATTTTCACAAAATGGGGCGAGACAAATTTAAGTCTCGACCAGTATCGTCTCGCAGAAGTAATATTTTCGTTTTAGTATGAAAATACGTTTAAAATGACATTTATTACTTTGTGAAAACGTAAAATCACTCCCAATATCTCTGACTTTATTCTGGGGTTACATTCTCTTGTCTTGAGTTTCTGAAACGTATAATGACTCTCAAATAGTTCAAATTTAATGACGAAACTAGAATTAAATTGTCGAACTAGTTTTGCCCACGAGACGAGATATTTCCCTGTTTCGTCTCTCCTTAGAAATGTCCCTTCCAGAGGCGTAACTACATTTTATCCCCAACCCACCGCAACAGAATACCCAAGGCCGGAAGAGGCCGAAGTGTTTCCTTGGAAGGTTCGCCCCCCGCATTGCGCGGTTTTGTGCCAGAAACTGATGCCCCTGGTGCCTTCCCGTGGGCAACACTAGTTCTAGGATTTAATAGCTTCATTATGTTTGAACAATTTGAGAGAATCGAAAGACTGATTCGCTATTGAGAGTCATTATCTGCTAAAGTGAAACTCAGTATTTCTGAACATTCAACATTGTAATCTTTCCTCACATTGAGAACGCCAAAACAGAATTCTACCGAAAAAGAATCGTAGGCAAGTTCTTGGCACTAAAACAAGAAAACAATTCTCGAATTTCAAATTTGATTTCCAGATACAGAGTTTCTAACTTTTCGACCAAAATTGACTTCCTATAATGGTAAATAAAACTAATATTTTGCGAAAATCATATTCAATGCAAGAAAGTAAAAAATGATTTGCAATAACAGGATGAATATTAGAAGTTAAAATTTTATGTTATCTAAATTATCATTGTTGCCAGCCTGGTATATAGGGGTTTCATAATTTTAAATGTTTAATCTGGTATAATATTCACAGTTTGCAACACTACGTTCAGTGCTTCATATCTTATTTTCAATCATCAGGGAAAATCAATAAACTGTCGTACTGCCATTTAAAAGAATCAGGTTGGCAGCACTGAGAACTCTTATGACATCACATTCTATATTTTAAAATCCACCACACTGACACTAATCAACTTCCTAAAACTGAATCTATGACTGAGTCAGAAGCAGATTAATTCGAAAGGGTAAGTTAATGGAAGTTAAGTTAATGGAAGTTAAGTTATGGACTAGGGAGGTCATGCTAGGAAATAAAAATACGACCTCACATCCTACATCTAAATCAATGATTTGAGAAAAGCTAATACTAGTTTTGGGATAAGTAAACTCAATTTTCTTTGAATATGGCTGTTATTGAAAATAGGTTTGTAACATAGCTTCATTGGAGTGTCCAGTATTATTTAAAATGTCTTTTGCGGTTAAAAAGTTAAAATGGTTGTATTCGTTACAGTAAAGGTCAAAAAGGGGGATAAAGTGTTCTGAGCTCGGTGCACGCTCCGTGAACGGCGCATGGGGAATGGAGTCCGTGGTTTTGCGACCGTGCAATCGTGCGCTTTGCGTCCCCCAAGGAAATGAATCGTGCATTTTGCGATCCATCTACTTATTTTAGAGTCGGTGACGTCTTGAACAGTTAAGTTCATTAATTATATTACATCTTAACTGCATATTTAGCAACATCGCTCGGTTCCTTGGAAGTCTGAGGTTCCGCAAACCTTACCTAAGGTGACAGTTTCCATTCTGAGAACCAGCTTTCAAAAATTCGCCGAAAGGTAACAATATTATCTCGAATTTCCAAGTGCAGTACACACATGTTGAACGAGCAATAAACTAAAAAAATAGAGAGAGAGAGAGAGGCAAAATCACGGACAGAATGAAACCCGGGAGAATCTAAGCTGACTTTAACTAACCCGCCTTCGCTCGCTCGGCATTACTTTGTTTCTGTGTCTGACATTCGAGTGGTTTTATGTTACATTCTGTACGACGTTGGTATACAACATCAATGTGATATTAGAAAACTAATGAATTCCGATGTTACTCAAAATTAACTGGAGGTCGCCGTAGCTCAGGCAGTAGCGTGTCTAACTGGGAAGAGGGTTCAAATCCCGTCCAGAACGCTGGAGACTTTTCTTGCAGTGTTACCATGCCTGACGCTCTGAGGTGTACTCAGTCTCCTATCAAATTGAGTACCAGAGTGTCCTTGGTATTCCTGGTTACCTTGGGAGCTACAGACCGTATAGGGCTGGACACACCACCTCAATTCGTACCGTGGGTCACGAGTATGTCTCTACCTCCACATCTCCCACGAGTCATTCACAGCGGCTACCTTTACTCAAAACGATTTCTCTTCCCTCTCAAATTGTAGGAGCTTAATCAAAATGAAACTGGTTCTCTAACTTAATTTGATCTAACCAGAAATATTCCACAAGCAACAATCAGATTCATAGAAAATGGCCAATGGAACACAATAAAAAAACTATTTCTTAAAATTGAGAATTATTATTATCTCTGCACTAACAAACAATTTTCTTAGAAATGAGATAACAGCATTCTCATTTAATTGAAAATCAGAGGATACTAGTTTAGAAATAAAATCAGTACAATCTTATTTCCAAACTGACATGTTTTCATTTTCAATTAAATTATAATGCTGTTATCTTATTTCTAAGAAAATTATTTCTCGGTGCACAAAGAATACCTTTTTTTCTTCTCAATTTTAAGGAATCATTTTCTATTGCGAAAGAGAAAACTTGAATTATCTGGCAAACATTCATCTAATATATACATGAGTAACAAAATGCGCGAATACTTTGTTTCAAATTTGTATAAAATGATGTTTCGGTAGAGTATATTACAAATTTTTTGGGGGAAGTTACATATTTTCTATCAGTTTTTTTTTTTAATATGGAGGAGTGTACATGTAAAACGCAATTAAATTTCATCTCACCTCAACTGGAAAAGGAATATCCACTCCGGAAGACAATGACAAGTGACATTGACAAATAGGAACTAGTTTGAGGAAGTCTTTTTATATATATAACCCGAAATATATGTGACACAAAACTTTCATATTTTTGCACAAAGAAAAAACTTGGATTTTAACGTGTCCATGTACAAAAGATGTCAATTGTGTGTCACATATATTTCGGGTTATATATAAAAGATTATGTAAAAAGCTTTTTTAATTTCTTAGTGTTACTTGTTTTCCTTGGTTTCTGGAGTTAGCAAATTTGACAAGGAATAAAACTATGTAAAACTACTGCGAAAAAAAAGCATATTCTTATCTGTGACTGTGGTTCCGAGTTTAAATCCGGTCTGGGTGCATTGAAAGCAGTGGTTTTGAGCACATTTTAACGAAAAAAAAAACAAACAAAAAAACCAGAAAGTTGTAGGTACTGTACTTAGAAGTTTAAAATACAAGCAAACAAACAATTAAGATTTGAAAGATTTTTACTAGAAAAAAAGGAAGTATTATAAAAATTGTTATCTATTTGCGTTGAAACCAGTGGCCGGAAGTTCATTTCTTTTCACAAACAATATAATCTGAAATTCTTATATTCAACGTTTTGAACCTAGGAACCAATAGCACAACAATTAAACTGTACTGGATTTTATAAGATTTTTTTTTTTTAAATAGAGATTTCTTGCCAAGCTTCAGAACTGTATGACTATAAACAAACAAAAAAAAAATCAAAGTAGGCAACTTTAACAGGTGTTTGACAAGTAGTTGAACTTGAATCTCTTGTAGTCGATCATGACATTAACAGTAGTAACGTATTTAACAAAATAAAAAGAAGAAACATTATGATAATAACCTTGTTCAAAAATAAAAGGAAAAGCAAAGAAGAATATTCTTTTAATATTTGTATAGAACAGATGACCCAACTGTCTGTGGCAAGAATTAAATGATAAACGCCGTGAAAAAAAATGCAATAATGCAGCTGAATGGAAAATTAAAATAAAGGAAAATATTCAGTAATTTATAGAACTTAAAATGCGTTTTACGGGAAAGAAAAAAAATAGATATTAAGAAAAAACAAAAAGGATATCTTCGTAATTTTCAATATCAGAGGTACGAAGAAGAAAAAACGAAAGCTAGTGTTGTGTATAACCATTATAGTACCGTTTCTCTAGCGATTCTTGCGAATGGAAAATCACTGGAATAAGAATTAAAAAGGAAATGGGGTTTCGTTTCTTTTTTTTTTAGCGTACTTCCACTTGCCTTTTTCTTCTTCCGTCATTTTTTTTCCTCATTATTTTTATTATATCTGTGTTATTACATGTGTTGACTACTAAGTTGGAATGACTTTACGAATTTTTTTTTTCTCTCCAAAGTTAACTTGCTTGATGCCAGTACGTGGGGAAGTGGGGGAAGAATCCCACTTTCCATTTCAATCTTTGTCTCCAGGGGGTTTAGAAAATCCAGCACCAACATTCAGCCTGATGAGAAATATGTGACTTGATTTTTTGAATACTAAATAACCAACGGTACAAAAAGAAAATAGATCAAAAGGAACTTGCCGTACAATTACTTACTTTCTTGTTTAAAATGCGTTGTCTTAATTATTCAGAACAAAAATATTATTGTGTGTACAAAACAGAACGTAATCATACTACATACATAAAGAGTTATTGTTAATCTATACTTGGGAATTATGTCCTGTGGCTATGACGTAACAAACTACGCAATAATGGTAAAAGTTCATACGTCTTTTTTTATTTTACATGTTCGTGGGAGAAAGAGAGAGACGGCTTAGACCGGAAATCAGTCTGCGCATCCAAGGAAGACGGAAGGAAATTTTTTCTGTTCTAAAGTCCAGCCTCTCGGTGTACCCCCACCTTCTCTTTTGGAGTTTTGGTCCAACAGTATCCATTTCTTGATTTGTCTCAACAAGATATCCCCCTCCGCCTCCCGCTCGTACCTTTTACTGGGTTCTCAAAGGTATACAGGCGGTAAAAGCCGAGGCGTGGTGCGGTGAAAGTTGAGATGGCTTAGTTGAGAATATATTAAGCAGGGCTCCAACAGACGGATATTCATTCGTTTGGGAACCTTACCCAACAGAAGAGCGCCGCTCGGAAAACACATTAGCAACAGCAGCATGAAGCTCTTGGTAAGTGAAAAAGAAAATCAAGTGGACTGTGTAAATAATAATCCGTACTTGGCACGTGTGGAACTATCGCCAATACATAATAGTGATATATAATATATTTCAAAGTGACTCCTTGTTTGGCCATCACCAGACAAAATCTTTCAACAGTTATGGAATATTTTGCCTTGGAACTAGTGAAATTGGAAAAAAGACTTTAAATTCAATTAATTACAACAAACAAAATGTGTGATTTGAAAATTTTTCACGTCCCTTCATTCTCGGTAACTAGGAATGCGTTTTATTAGAACTAACGGTTATTTTCGTAAAAACAAAACATACAAACAAAAAAATGTATTTTTCTCCGACGTTTCGATAATTTGAAGTGTCTTCAAAGCACAGAGAAGTGTTTTTACTCTAACCTCAAGCCATATAATAACGTCGCAATTAAAAAAAAAAAATTCATCACAAGATATTTCGTTTCAAAGATTGGCAGAATAACTCTTTTTCAGCGTGGGACCTGAAACTTTTTTATTGCCCTTATCTTAAAATTTCAAATTTCATAAATTAAAATTTAGAGTCTTTCAAACAGTTTCTAAAGTTCTTATTTCGTGTTCGTCGTTTCCAATTTTTCCTTGGTAATTACTTGTTTGTCATAACAAATTAATTTATTTTGTGAAATTCATACGAATGTTTCAATGTTCGATTAATTTGATAAAAATCGTTGGGGTTGTTTATGTAAATTCTGTTCCTAAACATTTACTTAACGTTAAATCGTTACTTCTATCTCTACTTTTGAGCTAAAAATAAACTGCTATAAACATTTTATACGGTTTCATAGCAAATAAAGATATCTAATACATGTATAAATTGAAACTAATATCTTCATCAAGTGACTAGGATATCGCTCATAGTTGATCTTAATTTTTCGTCTTTTAAGATTTTAAGAAACAATAGAACAGCACCGCTATAATTAAATAATTCAAAGTTATTTTCTTTCCTTAAAATAAGTGAGCTGCAATTAGTTACTCTTTTCGTCGCCAGAGAGGAGCATTTTAGAAAACAGCAGAGTCACCTACCGTTAGTTTCGAGAACTTGCTTCACAGTTTGTTTTAGTTAGACAGATACATAAACAGATACATTTATTATCTTTATATATATAAATTCAATGTAAAGGTTAAGGAAATTGAAGCATTGAGAAATATAATACTTTCAAACTATAGAAATAATTTGGTAATGTTTAAAACGATATAATGTTTATACTGCATTTACAAATAAGCCTTCCCTAGTGTATTATCGGAACAAAATTATCTCATTAAGTTTTATGTAACTTATAGAAGATTTGCATGTAGAATAAGGAAATAGGGAGGAAGATGTCAGGACGTAAAGGTACTGTAAACATATTAGTCTATGGGACTATGGTAATAAATTTTAATTCGTATTGGAAGATTTACGAAACCAATGATCAACTATCCTATTCAATTTCTCAGTAATGTTTATATAGAAATAGATTTTAAAACTTCACCGGATGATTCATATAGTAGATATCAAAATACCCACCAATCTACTACAGATTGAGTTTGCAAAAGTAAATAGATAACAATACTATAGATAGGTATAAATACCAAGTGTTTGTAGTAGCTCAGATAACAGAGCTTAGCAATCGGAAGGTCCTGGGAGGGATCCCAGCAGCCGCTCACTCTGAGTGAGGTTTTTCCTCAGTTACACCAGGCAAATACAGAAATTGTACCTTCAAAATAGGTTCTGGCCAATTATCTTCCAATATCCTCTCCCTTATCCTTATCTGAGCCAGAGTTGTCTAAAGGTCATAAACAACTTCATAGATAGATAGAGTTAAGAAGAAAGAGGGTAGAGTTCACTTTTAATCACTTTTAATACAAAAAAAAAATGTCTGCTCCACTGTAAGCATCCTCCGTCCCTGTAAGAATACATCTTTAGAAATGACATGAGTAAGAAAAAACTTGTTTCGACAACAACCAATTACATATTCAATATATTTTGCTTCTGAACAAATCATATGGATTGTAAGAAAAATTCAATATATTTCAATTTTTGGCTAACTGGGAGTTAATAATATGGCGAGATACAAAAGGTGGTATTGAAAAGTATAGACTAGCTGGGCGTAATTAGTGACGTGTGGTATTTAGCCAGAGATCCTTTAACGCCTGTGTGTCTACAGCCCGCATGCATTATAAGAATGGCATGGCTGCATAACGCACAGGCGTTACATATGTGTCTTAAAATTCGTGGTAATGGATAGCTTTCACGAGCAAAAACACAATTCATTTCTAATTCTTAGCGGATATTTTAAGATCATTTTACCGAGTGACCCCTAGCTTAGTTGGTGAAGCGTTGACTTTACATTCAGGAGTTCTTGGGTTCGACCCTAGCGGCTGACTATCCTGACTGAGGTTTTCCCATGTTTTTTTTCTGTTATACCAGATAAATGCCGAGGTGGTACCTTGAAAGTAGGTCCTTGACGACTTCTCATTTCTTTCCCTCTATTCTATTCGATCTGGGCCATAGATGTCCAAATGCCATCAATACATTCAATTCAAGATTGTCTTCTTCCTATTCTTGCTCACTGAGTCATTTTGTTTCAACAATTATTCCACATTAGCAGTTCTTTTGTTATTTATATAATGGTAATATTTCTTTTAGGTGGAAAGAAATTAAGATTTTTCCCGACTAGTTAAATATAATTTAATACTTTAGGGTAAGTTCTTCAGTTAAATATTTAATTATCAAGATTAATTTAATACATTCATTTAAATAATATTTTCGTAATTTCATTAATTTAACAATTTGATCCTTAAAAATATTAAATTTTTCTTTAGTTTTTTTCACGTATTATAACTTACAATGTTTTAGGGATCTCTAAAAAGATTTGTTGCAATATATGAAGAAGGAACATTTAAAAAGTTCAGGGTGAAAACGGTCAGAGTCCGAATTGTAAATATTTCAGTAGTGGACAAATAAATTTTGTAAACTTCATTAAAGTATGTAAACTGTAGAATACCAAATGTATCATCTTTCGTTTTAGATTTTAAGTTATATACTGTCCTTTTCTATCTTTATTATACTATAGTGGAAAAGATTTCTTTGCAACTTAACAGATGGTGCTGTAGTCTAGTATGTTTTATTTAAAATGGAGTTTGATAGATTTTTTCTTTAACTCATGACTTCTTACATAAATTATCATACTAATATTAAGGGCACATCTCAAGCTGTGACGCTAAGCTCAGGACAGATGGAGAACCCTTACATTTTCGACGCTGTCATTCTATCCCTAAGGTCAAAACGATCAATTATCATTAAAATCTAGTCAACCATCACCATTATTTGCTATATTTAGATTCAAGATTTTCAGCAATTACTTTCAACAATTCTAGGATAAAACTTCCTTTCAGATTTATCTCTTGTTCTGTTACTTCTAATAAGTTAGTTTGTTAGATTTAGTAGAAACTCCCTGTACGAATTTTGGTTCTCAATATCATTTTCAATTATCCAAAATGCCTTTTCAGTGCAAGATAACACGCAATGTAAACATTGTTACATTTCTAAAAGAAATTCATTTCGATATCAAATACTTGTTTAAAGTGCTTACAGCTTTTCTGACCTTTATTGCTGTAACGAATCTAACTACTTTGTACCCAAGCCAGCAGCAGAAAAAGCAAAGACGAATTCTTGCATGCATATTCATTACAAGAAACAAGTGTCCGGTCTGTCCATTGCTTTTGGCGTAACATGGTTGTTTGGTAAAAAGAAACACGATTAAGGTGGGGCCCCTCCTTGTCCTACTGGTTTCCGGATAAACATATCAATTTTTATACTTAATTACATTTAACTATACGTTGTCTGAGGATGAATATGGTGTTAGGAGATCATAACTTCTTCATCATTATCAATCAACCAAGTTCGTCTTCTTTGATCCTTATCTGACACACATTTTAATACTCCTCCATCAACGATGTGTATACAACTAAAAATCATGTACCCTGTACGCTCATGCCTTTATATGTTGACTTCTAAAAAAATATCTAGATTAAAATTTTGGAAAACTAAGTACAATATTTGCCATAAAATTCTATAGGCCTGTTTGCAATGAAAATTGTTAAAAGAAACTCATTTACGCATCAGAATTTTACTGCCAGCCAGGAAGGCCTAGGGGTTCGACTCTCTCGATTGTTTGACCCCATAGAAAAACTGTATGCATGGGTGTCAATAGGAAGTAAAATAATATACCGTGATCTGTGACTTCTAAATTTTCCGTGCTCTTCCCCAGAGACACAACTAGGGATGATTAAACGAGGTACTTGGCCCGGGCGTTGGGCTAAGGGAGCATCAAATGAAGATAAGGAGGGGGCGTTGTACACTTTTGGCTCCTTCAAAGGGACGTCAAAATCTAAGTTTTCATTATCTTTCATAAATACAAGCTGCGCTCCCGCTATTCTCTACAGCTTTTGTAGATGATAGCGCTTACTGCCGGTTTATGATGTCATAAGCAAGTTTCTATGCTAAAATATGTCATTTTACCCTTATCACTCAATCATAATTATTTTACTTATTTTCCAAAAGTAAAATATTGTCATTCCACAATTTTTTTTTAAAAAAAATATCGAAGACAGAAGTAAATGTTGAGAAAGGACCTTAATACAGTGTGATATGCATTCTGCCTCATACTTACATAGTTTGTTAAGTTTACTGTATTGAACTTTCTTAATCTCGTATTTTCAACTACATAACATTGTTTGTGCTAGTCTTCCCTGCATTTGCTTGATGTGACTATGAGGGGTGGGGTGGGGTGTGGGTGAGAATTAGGATTGCTGACAAGCACATTTTGAACAACGGAAAGCGAATTTCTAATTAAAGTCAGCATACTTGCACTCAAGCGTGGTTTCACGATTAATCTTTGAACTATCTTGAATGAATGTGTATCATGAAACGTACTACTTTCAACTCAATTTGTTGTCATAGAAACCATATGGCTCCCTGTGTAAACAAACGGTGTAAGCTACGGATAAATGTTTCCTGAGTAAAAGTGTAAAGCAAGTATAATTTTTGTATCGTTGGCATAGAAACGCAATAACAGTGACAAATTTGTTTAACTATTCTAGGAAAAAAAAATCGAAACATCGGCTGACTTCCAATTAGTTTTTGTCCAAACGTTGTAAGGTATTCTGTCCCTGTTCTCATAGCATTTTTAGATCCGTTCAGAAGCTTTTTTTATTAAGAATATAGACATGTGATAAGTATGAAGGTATAAGTAGGGTCACGTGATCGAGATATCAATGTTTCACTCCTGAAATGAAGAGTGACCGATATATGGAGAACATTATATATCGTTTAAATTTAAAAAAAAGTTGAATGTTCAGTTTTAATTTATTAATGCGCTTTAGATATATAAGATTCAAGCCGAAATACGAGAGAGGAAAGGATACACATGGAAAGGAGTGCAGGTGTGACTGAGGGAAAACCTTGGAAAAAATCTCAGTCAGGATAGTCGGTCACTGGGACTGAACCGAGGACATCCAAATTGCGCAGAAATTGTGGAAGTTAAATGTCATTGTTAATGAAAAACTGTTTGGAAATTGAACACCGTCGGTATCGAAAAACGTTTGGAAATCGATAATATTTTTATCGAAAAAAGTAGTTGAAAATTGATCATATCGAATTATTTCTAAATATTGATTCTCGATTTCTTTTCCTGAGATTGATATTTTATTATTGTAAAATATCGATTGATGTATCGGGAAATCTACAGCCCTTGAAGTAAACTGGCATTACCATTTATAAGCAGGGTGATGTAAGCTCTTTCAAGGTCTTATTTTACTTTTTATTTTGGGGCCAGACTAGCATATATCTCTTAAACATGTTGCATGTCTTAGAGAGGATATTTCTCGATGAGTGCAGCATCTGGAGAAAGAAGATAAAAACAAGCTTCTAGAGCACCTATCTTAGAAAAATATGCACCATTTGTCCCGACTGTTAGGATCTTTGATGATCTGAACCTACATTTAAACCTCCAACGCTTTCTGTAAACCATTACGTTGGCTGCTATCACCGTACATGGGCTGTTTGGTTCTGTCAAATCAATTTCATATTTGAGACGATTAAAGGTATAGAGATGCAAGTGATATTTCACAAAGGAACGAAGAAAAAACGAGTTTATCTTTCATGAATAACACGAAATATTTGAAATATAAACTATTTATCTTTTTTGTCTCATATATTTAATGTTATATACAAAAGATAAACTCTTTTATTTTAACTTTCAGCAGCATAAAGTAAAATACCTGGACCCACAGGGCCGCCTAGGCAGTATCGCTGGGCCACCTTTAGAATCATGTACTTTCGTTCTTAGTTTAAATATAAAAAATATAATAGTAATGATTTGTATTGGATGGGTAAATACGGTATATTGAGTTGAACGCTACATCACAATTTTCAAATATAACTTCCTTCTTTATAATTTTTAGCCTCATCAATTAACAGACGATTTTATATTATGCGGTTAATGTTAAGTACAAAGCAAAATTAACAATAAAAGACATTCCAATTATCAATTACTAATTATATTAGCTTATAAGTTAAATTAAATACAAATTAATTACGCATCAGTTTAGTTAACGTAACGTTTTCGTTACATTGCTACATATAGTGACATCTAGTAGAAAGAATGGCGCTACATACACAAAAAAATAGTAGGAGATGTAAATTCATCTTGAAAACTTCTTGGGAAGAAAGTGAAAAAAGTCGTACGAAAGAAAGAAAATAAAGAGGTGGGGGCATTTCAAAAGGGAAGTAGTAAAACAAAAGATTAAAAAGAGTTCCCTCCTCTAAAAAATCCTAAAACGTGATTTTCAAGTATGTATTTAGGTATAAGAAACTATCACATATTTTACGTGTTATTATTATTCAAAGTTTGTTTTTTTGTTCTTGCATTTTTGGAACACGTTAAGTTCAGAATATACGAGTGTTATCTTTAAACATAACTGTTAAATGGTAATGAATGCCAGTTTTGTTTATTTATGGCTGATTTCATTTTCAAAGGGGGAAAAAAAAGATGTGTATTGAGAAAAAAAATCGTAAGTGTTTCTCTACATAAAAAGAAAAATGAAACATGTTCTGTTTTCTTTCTACTTAAGCATTAGAAAGCTTTTCTGTCAAATCTTTGTACGCCTTTTTCTCAAATTAATGCATTATTTTCGGTAATAATTGTATTGATGGCAAATAAACTAGTTAACACCCTTACATCTGTTTACTATAGTAGTTACAATTTTTATATTTGAATTGAAAAGTTATCAGTAAATAACTTTGTTCTGGAAGACAATGTTGTCAGAGGATATTTAATCGAGACCAGGCCTTAACCTTTACAATTTCTAGATTTAGAAAAGTTTTCAGTTAAGTCCACATTGTGGTTAATGTTTTATCCTGGAAGAGAAATGTTTCCAGAGAATCTTAAATCAAGAATGTTTCTCAGTTCTTGGTTCATTTTCTTAATACCTTCCAATACATTCTCTTTTTTACTGTGGAACCCTACTAAGACCATTCGTTTCTGAAACATGATCCTCCTGATTTTGGCACGTGACCTGGAAAGACTTTTTTCTACTGCAGACGCTTTATGATGCATGATTGACTCTTATTTAGTTATAGGGATCGTAGGAATGTCCTGTCAACTGTAATCACACTGAAATAAATCCTGTGTGCAATTCACAAATAACCAAATTGTCAGGAGGAGCTAGTTCAAAGTATGCTGCTTTAAAAGGATTTCTCGTCAAATTGGCACTACCGCACAACTACTGCGAAGAAATCAAATTAAATTTTAGTTCTTGTGATTAAAGAACTATACTATATACTGCACAAGTTTGTTTGTAAACAACTCAAAAACACACAAATTACTGACCACATGTGTTACCTGCCTTGAAGTTAGAACTGAGCTGAGGCGGAAAAAATCTTATAATTGAATTTGCGTGGAAGCGAGATACAGTAGTGAGAAAGAATCAAAAACTTTTACAGTATCTGTGCACCCGCAATGTGCCGCGGATTCTAACCTGAGAGTGATTCAGATTCTATTTTAATATTAGATTCATTTTTCCCCCCTAAACTACATGCTCGAACTCAAACAAAGCTACACTTATCCTTCACCCATGAATAGACAAGAAAATAATTTTTGGTTGAAAATTAAAGTGTCAAAATAACATGGATATGATTAACGCATTTTGTAACCAACCCTGTGTATTATGGACACAATAGAATGCAATCAATTGATAGTTTATGTTCAAGAAAATGGCTGTAAACAAATGATCACAACAAAACACCACAATAGTCTTTACTTTGTGTCAATAACATTAACAGAAAAACTCTTGTTACACAAAACAAATTGTTTGTGTCTGTAGATCCCTTTTAAAACCACGTTGGAAAACCTCTGAGGTTATTATTTAGTATGTGATGCCTATCACGTCTTCATTGTTTGTCGGCCTAATCGTGCGCCATTGTCCGTGACGAAGAAGATCTATGGTTCTGCATATATAATGAGATCTGGGTGCTTGAGAGTTATGCTTTTCCACTGGATCTAAGTTATGGCATTTTGATGATACAACAAACACTCCATTCTCTAGATATTTATGTTCTTAGCAGCTCTAACACTTGCAGTTTAAACAGAGCGTATGTACTATCAACACAGCACTTTAAAAGCTACACATGTTGAAGTATCAAAGTAAAATGTTCCTTGTCCAATCTGAACCTGTACTACGGTACTTCGTCTTTCAGTTGTCTCGTTTTAGCTGCTAACTGGAAAATAATTGTTGATTAGAGTTGTGTTAAAACATTAAGTGTAATTATTGATCAACAATTAAAACAATTACAATTACAATTCAATAGTTTGATTTTGAAACGAATTTTATTAAAATGCTGTTTATGTAGAAGAACTGCTTATTTGTTTAACAACAGATGAACTTTGCTTTTGGGTTTCGAACTCCGAAGCTTAATTTAGATAATTATCTCCTCATAAATGTATTATTATCATATTGTACGCCTAACATAAGAAAATGTTTTTAAATCTGTTTAATCTTATTAATTTAGTAACGCATTAGGAGAAGAAAATACAAACTTTTCTGGCTAGTCTCAATGAGCCACCTACTCAACAAAAATGGAAACATCAAAATGTTTAATAATAATAAAAAAAAACGACCTTAGGATCTCTTTTTGTTATACGCGTCTAGCTGTAAATACAGAAATACATGAACAATGGCTTATTTTACAAAAGACAAAATTAATTTTAATAAATTGAGGGCAAATACAATACAATACTGCACATTTAGACTGCGAAGAACTAGTCAGACGCTTTCCACTTGTATATAAATGTACAGATAATTTGAATTTTTTTCGAAAATTATTCTGAATAAACCTGAGTTCCGGATAAACGAGGTTTTAAGTGCAGGAAGAAAGCCACTTCGTTGTTTATAGTTATTACTTCTTTACCGGGTACATCGTTATTTCGAAACAGGGATTTTTATTTGATACATGCATTTTTAGGACACTTAAGTTTGGTTATGCTGGTTTGGTTTGGACACGTTTGTTACTGCGGCGATGAACTTGCTAATTCCATAAGTCATAGAGTTAAGTAGTTAAGATTGGTTAACGCTATCGTGCAGCTAATCTAACTTCATTTGTTTCTGTTGTTTCATACTTTATTTATTATTTAAATAAGAAGTGAATTGATAAATTTAAAAGTAACTTTTCATTTCTTACGTGATTATTTTGGGTGGAGAAGTAATTTTTACAAATTATACATTTTAGATGAAAATTGTTAGTTTTATACACGATATTTTCCATTTTATGTCGATTTTTTTTAAAAAATAAGAAAGAACACAGCAAGCGTTGGTCACTACTCAAAAAACAAAAAAAAAGCAATCAAACAAAAGGGGGATGAGGGAGAAAGCACAAGACAGGGCGGGTTTCGAGATGCTGAGAAAGATCAGGAAATGGAAGAAAGAAAGTAGAAGGTGAAAGTAAGTAAAAGTGGTTTAAAGAACCTGAAAGGTGGAGAGAAAGAACGATAAAACAGCGTGAGGTGACCTCGCTGAATTACCGGTTGCAAGCGTCCAAGAGAGACAGACACCTGCATAATATGAATTCCTGCATGACCATTGCTTCCGGTAGGTAGTTCTCTAACTTTAGCTTCACGATCTCATTTTCTCCATCCCTGCAGTCATTAAGAAAGGGTGGGGGTGGGGGAAGAAGACCTCTTTAATAAAGTACGTGACCATCTTCACTTTCGTGCGTTATTATTTATATTTCGCGTGTCTGAAATAGTTCCATCAATTTCTGAGATGAAGCAGCAGTCCGTAGAATTCAGAACATTATAAAAAGAATAATAAAAACACAAGAAAGTAGTATGGCTCGTGATGTATTAGAAACGAAGTATATTACATTGTTGAACTCCATTTAAAGAACTGGAATGTACCATCCTTGATTTATATATTTCTACACAATCAATACAAGAAACGAGTTGCGGTGGTTGAATGTTTACTATCTGGTAAGACCCAGAGGCATGGAAGTTCGTGTCCTGCTGCTGTTCATAATGTCTCTGGTTTTCCAGGTTTTTCCTCAGCTTCAGCAGGCTCTGGACTAAACCAGAAAAGAGGAAAATTTTCATCCATTTATCGATGAGAAATTGTTTTCATCAAAAAATTGTCGAATTTTAATCGAAAGCAGTGGTTTCTAAAGTAATACTCTCCACTTAGTTATCTCGAAGGTTATCGAAAGACGAAGCCTTAACGTAAAGTTAATCGCACTGAGTTGGAAATGACAACAGAAGACCTGATCATTATTTTTTTTTCAATGGCAATAATGTAGGTCTACTAGGAGACTTGCTGGAGTAAGATTTCTGGACAAGAAATTTTTAATGATTTCAACTGCCTGATGGGATGAAAGATACCCTTTCTGAGTTATCTGGGTAACGTAGGGGGATAGAACGTTGGTTGCTAGTTGGGAAGTAACAGGTTCAATTCGCGCTGAGATCATTTTTTCCTCTTTTTAATTTATTTTTTTACTGTTTATGAATAAATGCTCCTTTTTTATTTATATAATTTCAACATTTTATTCCGTCATTTTCATGCTCAAAAGATAAAGAAGTTCAATTCAATACACGGAAATACGCCGAGAATAGATTACATTCCCATTGGAAACAGTTACCATAGGTCCGATCCTCTTTCGAGCGGCAATTTCTCATTTTGTTTTTCCGATGACAAATCCACTTTGTAAGAGTAGTTTCTCTTTCGGCCCTCGTAAGATGAAATATTCCGTTCAATTCCGAATTTTGTGTGTAGACAAGTGTCTTTCCCTCTTGCTTTGCAATAAAAAAAAACTATTTTTCACGAAACATTCATCAGACACAATAACGAGCATA